>BDUI01002966.1:35432-60463 GCA_002335545.1 Apodemus speciosus | reverse complement strand
TAGTCACTGTGACCTTGTGCTGTGGCGCCCTTTAGGCTTTGGTAATCGTGCCTTGACATCAGAAGCAAAGTGGTAAACTCTTGATGTTTTTATCAGTATGTCACAAACTCGTTCTATTTGTTGAAAAATTAGTCAAAAATAGCTTTAATTTGCAATTGCAAAGTTCTTTTTTTTTTAAGATTTAGATTATGTATATGAATACACGGTTGCTCTTTTCAGACATACCAGAAGAGGGCATCAGATTCCATTACAGATGGTTGTGAGCCCATCTCTTAACTGCCGAGCCATCTCTCCAGCCCCCTGCAAAGTTCTTTAAGTGATTAATTCGTTTTCAAAGCAGGGAGTGTAGAGTCATAGAATGCTTGGCCGGCACATAGAAGGCCCTGGATTCCATTATTAACACAGTAACAAATGTGTCTGTCTGTCTGTGTTCTTCRACCTAAGGAAAGGTACAAACAAGCCAGACCCTCTCCTGTAGTTTCTCAAGAACCTGTAACAATAGACCTAGATTGCACCTAGATTGCGTTAAATATTTGAGGGGTTGGAAAGCTCTGTGGGTGGGTGGGTTCCCTGCACCAACACAGTCAGCAGCAGTGCCTGGTGGTTCCGTACGCCCTTCGGGGCCCAGCCCAGTGTTGGGTTATCCATGAATATGAACATGCTCATTCCGAATTGTGGCACAAAATACTCTGGTGCACGAATATATCTTCCCCAAGTTTATGCAGTACGATTCCAAGCCAAACAGGGTCTCCATTTGCAATTGGACAGACAATGTCATTCCTTTGTGGCCGTGGACCTGGTGGCACCAGTGGGGCTGCTGAGAGCCAAGGCTTCATGCATGCCAAGCACATTTTTGTACCTCTGAGCTGCACCCTCACCCCAGACAGTATCAACCTGCCCTCTGAGAAGATGACACTGTTTTACCTTCCTACTGGCTTACATGAATATTGGCTGCCACCAAAACCTACCTTTACTAGTCTATGTGTTAAGTAAAAACCCCAAATGTAATGTTTTCATGGTTCATTGATTACTCTTTATTTTATTATTTAGTATGTGTTGGCCTGCACGTCTGTCTCTATACCACATGCATGCCTGGTTCCTGAGGAGGTCATGAGCCTCCATATGGGTGCTGGGAACCAAACCCTGRTCCTTCGCAAGAACGAGTGCTCCTAATCACTGAGTCATCTCTCCAGCTCCTTACACTGAATTTATTTGGGGGTCATATATGCTATGGCAGACGTGCTGAGGTCTGAAGAACACTTGAGGAGTGGTTCTTTCCTTCTGTGTGGGTTTCAGGGGTCAAACTCGGGCCTTCAGGCCTGGCAGCAAGCACCTTTGCTCATGTGAGTCCACAGGCTTGCTCCTCAGTCCCCCATGCCTCCAGTCCAAGGCATAGTGCTCCCTCTGCTGGCTCAGGCAGGACCCCTTCTCCCTGGGCACTCTGTCATGTATTCCAGAACCTGGCACCCCCTTGGCCTCCAGCATTGTGTGAGACTCATTGTCTCTCATTGCATATGAACTCTGAAGTTGCCTTACTCCTCACCGTGTGGCTAGTGTTTGACCCAGTGCTCTGCGCATAGTAGACAGGAAATGCAGCCAAATTGCTGGGCTAGGGTCAGCCAGTTACCTGAGTAAACGCTTCTCTCAGTGCTGATTGCTGATGAAAGCAGAGTTGGGGTAGCCTAGGTAAGGGGAAAAGAAAGCTGTCTCAGCAGCCAAGAGCATGCCCCCAGGATGTCTGGGAAGGGAATGAGGCTGCCCCACCATGTGTGAAACGGTCAGCGTGATTTACAGCCTCTGTCGGGAAGGCCACAAGGCCTTCCCACTCGTGGGGACAGCCTGCAAACAGGAAACAGTGGTGAAGCCTGGAGCAGGAGAGTGACTTGATCAGACTCACATTCAGCAGATACCTGAGAGTCTTACTCAAGCGGTGGGGCCCTCCAACACACACACACACACACACACACACACACACACACACACACACACACACAGCACATCCCTGACTCCCGTTTAGGACAACATGGTGACCAGTGTAGCAGAAGCTGTGACAGGCGTAGATCCATTCAACACAGCCTTCCCAAGTTCCAGAAAGAATGTGACAGCTAGCTCAGGAGCGTTGTGACAGACTCTGTTTGACCTGGCAATGATGAGATGAGGAAGTGGCTGTCAGGGCCTGGTGCCCCGACTTCTGGCTGCCGTTGCAGGCATGGGAAGGTATCACCGGAGAGGTGATATGAAGGGGGAGCACACAGTGGGTAGTTATTTTGAATAACTACATGCTGGAGGGCCTGGGGGCCTCTCTGAAGGGGCTCCCAGGTTTTTGAGATTGAGAAGGAAACATTGAAGAGCAAACTGGTTCTGACAATGCTCTTGGGTTTGATTTCAGACTCCTCCCCTAGTCCTCTAGAGCTGCCATCTAAGATCCTAGGCACACATAGTAATTGCCCTCCTCCAAATGAAATCACATGTGTAAGCATCTAGACACCTTTTTGGGTAGAGTCCATCTGGGTGAGACCTGAGGTACTGCCCTTCCCCATAGCTGTGAAACCGGAAGTCCTGGAGTCTGGGGTGGGGGTAGAGGGGAGACCAGCCTCCAGGATACTCCTCAGGCTTTGGCAATCCTGACTTGCTTCTTTTTTTCTTTCCTCCTCAGATTTTCTCCCAGGAGTACATCAACCTCTTGCTGTCCATGTATTTCTTCGTCCTGGGGATCCTGGCCCTGTCCCACACCATCAGGTCAGAAGGCATCTCTCGACAGCCTTTGAAGCTGCTTTCTCAGGAGCCAGTACAGGGTCTTGGATGGGAACATGATCTTTTGTGTCACTCAGAGCCAGGCGTAAACCCTGGCTATAAAATCCAAGGGGATCTTCCCCTCGTGTCAGTGCTATGCGTGACCTAGGATGGAGCCCAGAACCTCTTAGGCCACAGACTCCTTTTAAGGATGAACAAGGCTCTCTGTGGTGGCTCTTAGTACCCAAGATGCCGAGGCAAGTTCCTGGGCTACCGTCTAAGACAGAGTCTTAGAGAAAACCTAGGCAGGAGTATCAGAGAGTCATCACAGTGCTGGTGTGTGTCACATCAGGACCACTTGCAAGCACTAGGCTTGGCTCCTCATGGGACAGGCACCTACCAGCAGCGTTAGGAATGCAGGCTCTGCACGGGACTACCTGGCCGTAAATCCCGCTTCCACACTCCAGGTTAACTTCTCTGACTTCAGTCTCCTCAAGGTTGTTTTAAAAACTTTAAAAAAAAAAAAAAAAAAAAAAAAAAAAAAAAAAAAAAGGAAAACAAATTAAAACTGGTGCCCTTCATGTAGAAAAGGTCTCTCAGTCAATAAGTACCTTTATTAGGACTGCTGTTAGGACCTGTGTCAGCTTGTTAGCCACCCTTGACTGGCTGGCTCTGGGCATTGATCCTGGGATGGTCAGGGAAGCTGAAGTTAGTGAGTTTAAGACATTCAGGATGATCACACAGCTAGTAAACAGCAAAACGAGACTCATAGCCCAGGTCTATGGACACAGGCCACTCTGCTCAGACCCAGTTGCTCACATCAGGCATAAATGATTTGGGACAGTGTCATGGAAGCATGGGGCCATTGGCCATCTTCACTCTGCAGAGCTGGCCTGCACACTTGGACTCTCTCAGCACCCGTTCACATTCACCAAATGAGAGTCCTATCCTTGGTGTGGACAATAAAGATCGCCCAGCCCATTTCTGTCTGCCTGTTTGCAGTAGTCCACAGATAGTTCGGGTGGCCAGGAAAGTTGCCCGAAGAAAGGAATGCAGCTTGAGCTCAGGTGTGAGAAGTAGGAAGCCTGGGAGAGGTGTGCGGAGAGAGGTGCCAGTCGGGAGCTCCGTGGTCTCTGTACATTAAAGGATCAATGTACAGTCAGGCTCTTCACAGAGGATTCAGAGCTACAGAGCAGACTCTGCCCCAAAGCCAGTGTGGGCACAGAATCCACACCAAGGAACAGTGAGACTTACTCCTCCAGGTAAGCTATAGGACAGAGACAGGCGGAGTGTGTTCTCAAAAGGTAGCTCGGGATTGGCCCAGGGTTACGTAGCTGGGACTTTAGCTATGGGCTTTGTAGTAAATCTAGCACCATCTTCACCTGCAAAATCTTACTTTAGCTGCGTTTAAAGTACGGTGGCCCTTCTCAGAGGATGACTTTAGCAGCATTTAAAGTACAGTGGCCCTTCTCAGAGGATGACTTTAGCTGCATTTAAAGCACAGTGTCCCTTCTCAGAGGGTGACTTGGATCTGGCAAGCAAGAAGAGTAGGACCAGCACTCCTGAGGCCCGAGTCAAGGATACGAGCCATCTCCTCGGAACTCTGGCTTTCCTACTTTTCCATCCTTAGGACTCCTCCAAGTCTGGCCAGAGCCATCCCAGTGTCCACAAGCGGCCTCGCAGTTCTTCCCTAGCCTAGTTTCACTAAGCAGGGAGAGCATTCGCTTTGAAAGCACCATTAAGGGCATATGCTTGAGAACTGATGACTTCACAGTATCCTAGCAGCCCTGCATCCAGCTGCCCACACACCGTTGTGGTCCACATGTCTCAGAATGACCAACAGACTCTCTACCCTCTAACTAATTCAGAAATGTTAGTGATAGATATTATAAACACAAAGTAAAGCCAACAATCTCCTAGGAATAGAGTTTAGTGATAAAACACTTGCCTGGTAAGGGTAGGCCCTGGGTTTGATCCTAGCACCACAAACAAAAGTCAGCAGTTAACTAAGTGGGGAGCCAGGCAGTACTACAAACATTTAATCCCAGCACTCAGGAGGCAGAGGCAGGCAAGTCACCAGCAGGGCTATACTGTGAGACCTTGTCTCAAAAGAGAGAGAGAGGGAGAGGAGGAAGGCAGAAGCTCGTGTGTTGGTCAGGCCTTTGAGCCTAGTACTTGGGATGCAGATAGGGAGAGCAGGTGCTCCAGGTCTTCCTCAGCTACACAGCTGGCTCGAGGCCCACTTGAGTTCTGAGAGCTAGTATATCAAAGCAGTAAGTGGTACATGGTAAGATTTGTTAGGCAGAAGCTGGTTTGGTTGTTGTTTTTCCATGTTGGCTGATGAACTTAGGACCTTGTACATTCTTAGGCAGTTTCCTCTACCTAGCTACACCCAGCCCTAAATTTTTCTTTCTTTTTCTTTTTCTTTTGGTGTTAGGCATTGAACCCAGGGCACACATATGCTAGTCATGTGGTCTAGCACCGACCCACATCCCCAGCCATGAGTCATTTTCTTAATAAAATTCAGAACACTAGTAATCTGCTGTGGCACTCAGGAACTTGAGAGGCTGAGGCATAAGGTTATCATGAGAAAGACGTAAATCCAACAAATTCTATTACAAGGGGGAGTATAATTTCATCGTGGTTTTTTTTTTTTTTAGAGGGTGGATCCAAAAATTAAACTCTTACTCACTGGAGGTGTGTTTTCTCAAGTCTTTTGGTAAAGAAAACTACAGTGTTTAAGAGTTTTTGTTTGTTTGTTTGTTTGTTTGTTTTTGAGCTCTGTATATCCACGTCAGACCTTCTYCTGGCTTTGTACCGTGAGGTATGAGAATATGAGACAAGGAAGTTGAGGCTCAAAAGAATTATATTATGGCTCCCAGGATTCAGAGCTGAGAAAAGCAGAGGAGTTTGATCCCATGACTGTCTGAGCACAGTGCTAGAATTCTTTATCGCTTTGTGGCCAAAGTTAAGGGGAAGAGAATTTGGAGAAAACAGACTCGCCTCTTCACATATCTCTGAAATGCCTGCTAAAGACTAAGAGCCACATCCCAGGCCATGCTGGCCCAGACCACACCTAAATCCCTCCACCTCTTGGCCACCCCACTGCCTACCTCAGACCAGACCACAGCTTACAGTATTGCAGGCAGGTAGGAGACAATAGAGTCACCAAAACTCCAACCCAGCCAATTCTACACATCCTGCAAAGCAGTCTTGGCCTATTTTTATCACCTGTGGCTGAGCTCTTGCCCTACTCAAGTGGTCCACAGAGAGAGAGAGAGCCCAAGTCTTCTACCTCAGAAGAACAAGGGCACATCACCAGTTTCATTAACCCTGTCTACCCCCGGAAGGAAAGGCAGTAGAACGTTTCTCAGCAGGAAACAATGACCTTTTAAGTCTCTTGTAAGTGATGGAGAGCCACAGAAACACTGTGCCCACAGTAAATGTGCATTCAGAGTTGGCCAGCGGACCGTGCCTGGCATGGGGAGATGATGAGACAGGACCGTGCCCCTCACATTCATGGATTCATACCAGTTAGATCTCGTGAGTCCTCTTTGTGTTATATCTTACAGCAGACCCTTTTCCTCAGTGCCTATGATCCCAACTGTTTAGAGGGATTAAGACATGAGGATCAAAAAATTGGAGGCCAGCATGAGCAACCGAGTGAAACTTCCAGAATGATTAAGGCCTAAGTATGTAGCTCAGTGGTGTAGCACACATGCAGAAATGAGTACAGACATTTAACATTTGATGTGGGAGCCGCAGGTGACCTCACAAGATACCAAGTATTAGCTTAATCATCTTCATGGTGGATTATTCCTGTTATTCCAGCACTTGGGAGACAGAAACAGGATCGTTGCAAGTTTGAGGCCAATCTGAACTGTAGAGTGAGACTCTTAGCACAAACAGTCCTCTGAGAGAGGTATTACAATATGGTGATTGTAATAAGGTATCTAATAACTCAGATATGGAAAGAGTTACATGGAACAGTTGAGTAATTTCCCCAAGTTCACACCTCTGAGAAGTGGCTGAGATAGGACTTAACCTAGGAATCATGTCTCCAATCTACTCTGATGGTTAAAACAAAACACCAGATTCTGAAGAGGCTGGGTAGGGTGAGTGCTTCAGCTCCTCAAGCTGCTCTCTGCTCTGCCTGTGTCTGCACATGTGCCATGCCTTCACCCTTCCTCAAAAGAGACCCAGCAAACAGCACCCAGCCTTGGCTGTCCCAGCTACTTCTGCCTTCCATGGGTGCCCACTGGAGGCCTGTACCTGTCTCCTCTCTGCCTGTGACACTCATTATCACTCACTTCACACAACCTGCAAAGGATCAGTTGTTTGACAAATGGAAAGTGAAGCCCAGAGGTAGTCTTGGTTTGTTTTTTGTTTGGTGGTTGGTTGGGGGTTTTTTTTTTGTTTTTTGTTTGTTTGTTTGTTTGAGATTTGTTTATTGTTATATGTAAGTACACTGTAGCTGTCTTCAGACACACCAGAAGAGGGCATCAGAATTTATTACAGATAGTTGTGAGCCACCGTGTGGTTGCTGGAATTTGAACTCAGGAYCTTCGGAAGAGCAGAGTCTTTCCAATCCTCCCCAGAGGTAGTTCTTAAATTCATATTCTCCAAGCCACCAGAAATTTAAAAACAAACAAACAAAAACCAGAACTCTTATCCATTGTGACCTAGATGTTTCCAGACCTACCTTGGTTTGCCTCTTGGTTGGGAAGCCATTCTGGGATGTCTTCTGTGACATATGTTCATAGTTCTTAAACATGCCTGAGCTGGACATCTTTACTGCTTTATTTCATCTTCACAAACTTCTCTGAGACAGGCAAAAAGCTTATCCTCACACAGAAGGAAACCAGAGCCCAGGGAGACTGCCACGGTGTGGCCCCCACAGTGCTGCAGTATGTCACACCCACAACTAAGACGCTTGGTTTGCTGGTCTTGCTCTCCTGTAATCTGGGAAAGAACACCTCTGTTCTCTGCCTGGCCGGGAGATGAAGCATGCTGGGTAAAAAAATGTTTAAAGTTAGGCTTGTCCTGAGCAACAGACTTCATAGTAGGCATAAAAATGAGGATGTTGCCACCCTAGGGGCTGGTGGCTCACCTGGCTGGTAGATCTCAACGATCTTTGTAAAAGCCCAGTCCTGTTGTTGATCAGTATCATGGGCTTGGTATGAGTCTGGGAGTACATTTCTTAACAATGTAGGCAGATGCCAGAGGCACATGGACCAGACTTGGATATTCTGACTGTCCCCCAAGTTTTTCATACCAAGTTTTATGTCCACTTTGCCAGTAAACCAAACAAATYACCAGGCATTCAGAAACCACAATTTGAATCTCAGTTCAGATCCTGGCTGCCTGTGTGACCCTGGTCAAGTCATCCTCTAATAGACTCCAGATATATAGAGTGGGAACAGTTGTACCTACCAAGGCACTTAAAAAGGTATCTGCAGGTAAACGGCCACAAATAGGTATTAGTGGGATCTTTTAGAGCTGGGATCATTGTTTGCCGACCTGCTTTGTCTTTCTTTTCAGCCCCTTCATGAATAAGTTTTTTCCAGCCAACTTCCCAAATCGCCAGTATCAGCTGCTCTTCACACAGGGCTCTGGGGAAAACAAGGAAGGTCAGTGCTGCCCAATTCCCCTGGGGTGTGTCTCYCCCTCTCTTCTTTATCCAATACTGAGTTTTCCAGAGAAATGAGTACAAAGACGAAACTCAAAATCGCATGGCCTTGGTTCATATCCCAGCTTTGCCACCACCTAGATATGGGAATCCGGATGGTTTTGTTAGAGGTTTGTTACCCTATCTGTAAAATAGAATAAGCAGTAAGTGGAAAGCATTCAGCACAGTGCCTGGCTCATATAAGCCCCCAGTAAAAACTGTACCAGACAGCTCTTAGAGTSCCTATCTCGTGATTGTTTCACGTGAGCTTTGAAAGAGATAACAATGAAGATGTGTAAGGCACCATGTGGATGCAAACAAGGTGACATGAGGAACAATGGCTTGGACCAAAAGGAAGATAATTCACACACATGAAATGAATAGCTTGTCGAATGTATTCCATTCTCTCCTGGTTGCCAAGCACAATCTACCTGGTCCCCAAAAACGNCCCTCTCTTCTTTATCCAATACTGAGTTTTCCAGAGAAATGAGTACAAAGACGAAACTCAAAATCGCATGGCCTTGGTTCATATCCCAGCTTTGCCACCACCTAGATATGGGAATCCGGATGGTTTTGTTAGAGGTTTGTTACCCTATCTGTAAAATAGAATAAGCAGTAAGTGGAAAGCATTCAGCACAGTGCCTGGCTCATATAAGCCCCCAGTAAAAACTGTACCAGACAGCTCTTAGAGTSCCTATCTCGTGATTGTTTCACGTGAGCTTTGAAAGAGATAACAATGAAGATGTGTAAGGCACCATGTGGATGCAAACAAGGTGACATGAGGAACAATGGCTTGGACCAAAAGGAAGATAATTCACACACATGAAATGAATAGCTTGTCGAATGTATTCCATTCTCTCCTGGTTGCCAAGCACAATCTACCTGGTCCCCAAAAACGYTGATATGATTCGTCTCCGCGTCAAGTACACCTTTGCCAAATAAATAATTATTGGATTTTTTTTAAGGCTACGCCTGTTTTTTTAACATCCATAAAGCCCTTCAGGGTTCCRGAGCTTTATAAATACTCGGGAGGCCTTCCGGGAATGTCTAGGATAGCAACCACTCGGCAGCCGGAAGAAAGACGGGAACATTCCTATTGGCCAGTTAGTTCCCGGGGGGAGCTGGACAGTGCCGCGAGAGGTGTGCCGCGAGAGCCGAGTGCCGCGGCTTGGCGCATGTCCAGTCCGAACTCGAAGTGGTTGTCTATCCCTCGACTCGGATGCTCTGACGCGTTTTCCGGTTCGGACCCCACCCTTCTTGCGGCCGGAAATCCGGAGAAGAGCCGGAAGTCGGAAAAAGAACCTGTGGGGCAACCACGTGAGGGGCAGCGCAAACGTGGGGGTCGGTGGAGCGGAAGTTATTGGATTTAGTACAGCCGTAAAGCGCAGTTTGTCGGACCACCTTCCGGTTAGCGACAACGGCCGGCTCGGATGCCGGTGCCATCCTTCCTGTAGACCGCRACTCGGACGGTCGCCGATCCACGCCTCGCCTCAGCTCTTATACCTGTCGGTGCCCCTTCACCAAGATCATGTTCAAGAAATTTGACGAGAAGGAAAGTGTGTCCAACTGCATCCAACTGAAAACTTCCGTTATTAAGGGTATTAAGAGCCAACTGACTGAGCAGTTTCCAGGTATCGAACCGTGGCTTAATCAAATCATGCCTAAGAAAGATCCCGTCAAAATAGTGAGATGCCATGAACACATGGAAATCCTTACAGTCAACGGAGAATTACTGTTTTTCAGGCAGAGAAAAGGACCTTTTTATCCAACGCTAAGATTACTTCACAAATACCCGTTTATCCTGCCACACCAGCAGGTCGACAAAGGAGCCATCAAATTTGTGCTCAGTGGTGCAAATATCATGTGTCCGGGTTTAACATCTCCTGGAGCGAAGCTCTACACTGCTGCAGTAGATACCATCGTGGCGGTCATGGCAGAAGGGAAAGAGCATGCCCTGTGTGTCGGAGTCATGAAGATGGCCGCAGCAGACATTGAGAAAATCAACAAGGGGGTCGGCATTGAAAATATCCATTATCTAAATGACGGCCTGTGGCACATGAAGACATATAAGTGAGCCTTAGACGCAATACACTTGAGCTAAATATAAATATTGTGTTGTATCTGTGTGTGTGTCTGTATGTGACATCATGAAGACAATACCTCTGTGGTTGTGCTGAATAAATTCAACAGATACCTTAAAAAACCAAAGTCGGGTGTCGTAACCACAAGAACAGAAATTGGGGAACAAGCAGCTTGCTGCACTTAGGAACCTGACAAAAAGCGGCCGCACTCTGGCCCAGGGCAGTCTCCACCACCTCTGGGCTTCTTTATTAGGAAGTTTGGAAGCATCCAGAGTGGGTCTGACATCAGGGTCTTCTACCAAGGTGCTCCTAACAAGAGCAGGCTTCAAGATTCCCTCTTGCCTGTTTTCTACATCTCTCTCTTTCTCTTTCCTCCTCCCTCTTCTTGTGAAACATTACAAGCAATCCCCTTGATTTCCTAAAATTCTGAGCTTGGTAAGAGTACCATTACTTGGGAACCCACTGAGTTCAGGCACTGTGCTGAGGGCATTGTAAGAACAGCCTTATTCCTCACCCTCATGAGGAAGGTGCTGTCGACCTTTTACAGATAGGGAAACAAACTCTTAAGAGGGCCCTGCCTTCCCAGGTGGCAGAGCCTGTGTCTCCAACATCCTGCATTTTATCTGGGCTTATGTTCCCCCTCCAAAAAATTAAGAGGGAGGGGTTGGGCATGGCTCCAGTGAGCCTTCCCCACCCCTATGCCTCTGCCCATCTAACGAGCCAAGGCTAAGACCATGGGCCTGTCTAACCATGCTGACAGCCATGCCCTCCTCCATCCAGGGGCTGACAGGTTGGGGGGGGACAGCCTCTGGGGAGTGGACTTACCTGGCCTCTCTGCCCAGAGATCATCAACTATGAGTTTGACACTAAGGACCTGGCGTGCCTGGGCCTAAGCAGCGTCGTGGGTGTCTGGTACCTTCTGAGGAAGGTAAGTAGTCTGAGCCTGCACAGAAGGGAGGTGGGGTGACAGGGCAGGATGGGACACAGCGAGCTGGTCTCACTCCCACCTTTCTTCAGCACTGGATTGCCAACAACCTGTTTGGCTTGGCCTTCTCCCTTAATGGGGTAGAGCTCCTGCACCTGAACAACGTGAGCACTGGCTGTATCCTGCTCGGAGGACTCTTCATCTATGACATCTTCTGGGTGAGTCAGGCAGGGACATGATGTCCAGCTCTGAGGGTCCTCCTCCGCCTCCCAGCTTCCCTGAATCTATGGTCCAAGTGGCAGTCTGGTGGAAGTTTGTAYGGCAGAGCAGGTCTGTTTTTGATCCATCTGTARATCCAGAGTACCCAGTGCCTTCAGATGCCCTCGGGTTGTCTTCCCAGAGAAACTTCTTAATCCTGTGTCTTTGGGGAAGACGAGTTGAGGCTCAGGCATCTGGGCAGGAGTGGTGGATGCTGGTGGATACCCAGCAAGGAAGACAAAGGTTAGCTGTGCTCTGGCTGCATACTCACGCTTCTGAGGTACTGCTCCAAGGGCTCTGAGATTTGCCTGACAGGAACGTCCTTTCCCTAGCTCCCGAAGACCTTTGGTCTTTGAAGGATGCTGCCTGAGGTCTTTGTCGATCTCTCTTCTCATGGTGGTGGTGTTTCAAGACAGGATTTCTCTCTTTAACGGCCTGGCTATCCTGGAACTTGCTCTGTAGACCAGGCTGGCCTAGAACTCAGAGATCTGATTGCCTCTGCCTCCTGAGTGCTAGGATTAAAAACTCATGCCGCCGCCGCCTGGTGGAATCTTTGTGTCTTAGTGGGATGGAGGCCTGCCAGGCTTGGGCCAGTTAGGGTATTTCTCCTTTATATTCTCTTCTGCCCAGAACCACATGAAGGGCCACCTCAGTTCAATGTCAGGTTTTTCTCTGAGCTCTCCCAGCTCCTTGTTTACTCTCTTACACCTCCGTCAGTTCTGCATCTCGAAGCCTAGGGATAGCCTTTTCTTACCCACCGCCTCTCCTTCCAGGTATTCGGCACCAACGTGATGGTGACTGTGGCCAAGTCCTTTGAGGCACCAATAAAATGTAAGTGACCACCTCCCACATCCAGACATCCTCCTCTCTGCCCAGTTGGGTCATCACCGCTGGTGTCACATTGCTGGTGGCAGGGCCTCTCTTTATTTCCTCTTCATTGATTCATCTGTCTCGGTTCTTGAACTCAGGCATCCTCACAGATCTCAGCCTTGGGCCACTTGGTCATGCCACGTGGTGTCATAGGAAACAGGAACGGGAACACAGGAGAGGTGCCTAACAGTAGCGCCGGGCCTGCAGGGCCTCCACATTCACTAYATCATGCTGGGGTTCCCTTGCTGCCTGACTACCGGGTGCTCTTCGTCTACCAACTCTTAGCACACCTTGTTGCTTTTCAGAGTACCTGGTGTTTACGTAACAGTATTAAAAATCCAACTGTAGCTGAGTGTGGTGGCACGCACCTTTAATCCCAGCATTTGGGAGGCAGAGGCAGCTGGATCTCTGAGTTCAAGGCCAGCCTGATCTACAGAGTTCTAGAACTCACTCTGTAGATCAGACTGGCCAGGTCTGCACAGAGAAACCCTATTTTAATTCCCACCCAAGAGAAAATGAGAAACCTTAAGTACCAATGTCTTTGAAGGAGAGTTTCTTTGGATGTTTGTTGAGATGCATTTCAGATAGCCAACRCAATCCTAGAATTAACTCACTGTGTGGGTTATGTGGCTTTGAGCCTCTGATCCTGATACTTCTGCTTCCAAAGTACTGAGATTACAGGGCCTATATAAACAAGGAGACATTTTTGTTATCTCAATTATAGGAGCCCGGGTAGATCAGCTAAGGATGGGTTAATGCCGTTCAGTAGAATCACGAAAACTAAGATTACTTCTGCTCTCCCGCCCCACCATTCCCAACATGTTACCTGTCCTTACTCAGCTTCCCATGGTTCCCGGAGGAAAACCACAGTTCTAGCATTGACTCCTCACCCAGACATGTCCAGARGCACAGAGAGTACTCTGTTTCTCTTTCCTTAAGAAGGAGTGCACCCCACCCCCACAACCCCCAAGTCCACTGAGGAGGCTTCCTTCACGATTCATTGGTCAGGTCATGTTAGGGGGTTGTGGGTGTGGCCAGTAGTGAAGTGCTCACCTACGATGCCTGAGGACCTGGATTCAATCTCCAGTACCCCAAAAAGATTAAGAAAATGAAATAAGGGACTGAAGAGATGGCTCAGTGGTTAAGAGCACTGGCTGTCTTGCAGAGGCTCTGGGGTTCAATTCTCAGCACCTACATGACAGTTCAAAACTGTCTAGAGCTTCAATTCCAGGGTCTGGCACCTTCAGATGTACGTGCAGGCAAAACACAGGTGCACATAAAATAAAAAGTAATCTTTAAAAAATTAAAACATTGGTCTCTTYGGCTGAACATGTGTCACACACATGCAGGAATGTAATCCTAGTGCTTGAGAGGAATGAAAATTGAAGGCCAGCCTGAGCTTCATAGCTGGAACTATCCCAAAATCAAACAACTACCATGCTCCAGCAAGGTAGATGGAGAACGCAGATTAACGCGGAGTCTCAGCCCGAGATGACCCTGAATCACCTGAGATGGCCAAACTCCGGGACCTTACCGGCATGGTTTCAGGGAAGATGAGGGTGAGGCGACCTTGAAAGATGCTTGGTGGTCCTAGATTCCTGGCAGAGCCCTAGCTTGGTCCCATGGTAACTCGGAAGTAAAAACAAGGATGAATGAACCCTTTGGCTAGGTGATCCTAGAGTCCTCCTTCCTGGAAGAGCTGCCATTTCATCCTCTGAGCACCCTGTCATCTCCCTGTACACCAGAAACACAGCTGTGTGTGAGGGAGGGAGGGCTGGAGGCTGGCAGCCAGAAGACCAGAGTTCCCTCTGATCCTTCCCGTCTCACCCCTGCCTCTCCCTGCAGTGGTGTTCCCCCAGGATCTGCTAGAGAAGGGCCTTGAAGCGGACAACTTTGCCATGCTGGGACTTGGAGACATTGTCATTCCAGGTAATTGCCGGGAGAGGACCGTGGTGCAGGGTTGGAAAAGACGCTTGCTATGTCAGAGTTTTAGTACAAAGTGGGAAGCTAGCCTTACTTATTGGGCATGGGCAAAGTCATGAGGATTTGGCCGATTCCCCCTCAGTGCATGTTTGTGGTTTGGTGGCGTACAGCAGGTCTCTTTCCCATAAGAGTGGCATTGAACATTTCTGGCCAACCCAGACTGATCAGCCAGAAGAGGGAGCCCTGCTTATGGGAGAAGAAGCCTGCCAGGCCTTTGTCTCAGGTCCAGGGGTGAAGCCTCTGAAAGTGTGTCTTTGTCTGTGGTCCCCCTTCYTGTCTGCCTCTCAGGGATCTCTCTAGCTCCTAGTTCCTCTAAAGGACAGAGAGAAATTCATACCATCCTCAGCAGTGGGGCCCTCTGATTGTGCAGAGGGGAAAGAGGGAATTTCTGTATTCCACGTCAAAGAAACAGGTTCAAAGAAATGGTTCAGCTTGTCCGGGAGATTGGGTTTGACATCCCACCCACCCCACCTGCCTTGTATCCCCACACTGTGCAATACCAAAGTCGACAGGGACTTGTTTCCCAGGTAACTAACATGGGAGATTTGAGTCCTGTAGTAGAAAATGATGTCACATGCCTTTAACCCCAGTAACCTCAGACACAGAATTCTGAATTAGCCTGGTTAACTGGTCAACACGGGACTCTTAGTAAAGAAAAAAAAGTTGGGACAGGAAAGATGGCTCAATAGTTAAGAGCACTGGCTGCTCTTCCAGAGGACCCAGGTTCAATTCTTAGCACTCATACGGCAGTTCAAAACTAACTAATGCACAGGGATTTTTTTAAGATTAATTATTGACCCCCTAGCAATGGGTAGAGACCTCCATGGCGGTTGTGGTGATGGTGGTGGCCAGGGGCAGAACAGATTGTAGTCCTGTGTTCATCCTAGCTTGATGCCTGGCTTGGTGATCAGAGCTGTTTTTAAAAAAAATGATGACCTCCCACTCCCAAGGCCAGTGCCTTACAGCCGAGGTTCTCAACCGCTGATGAGGCTCCCCATCTTGCGGTGATTCCCAATCATAATATTGTTTTCGTTGGTATTTTTCATAACTGTAATGTTGCTACTGTTATGAATTGTAAATATCTGTATTTTCCAATGGTCTTAGGTGACCCCATGAAAGAGTTATTTGACACCAAAGGGATTGTGACCCATAGGTTGAGAACCTCTGCCTTACTGAYGCCCAGTGTCTAGYTTCCCTAGTCGGCTTGGTGTGTGTGGTCCTGGGCTTTAGGAGTATATACATCCTACCCATATTAGTTACTCCAGGATCTATACATGTCTCCGAATCTTCTAGCAGTCACTCAGTCCAAAGAGCAGTGTGTTGAAACCCCCTCAGCTGCCAGGAGTTAATAGTTAGCAGAGCCCCTACCCCTGCTTAGGTGGAGAGCTGTTACAGGTGTCGGTCACCAGAGGGCGCTGAGCCCCAAACACTGTAGAAAAGGCCGCTCTGGTCAGCTTTCTCCACCCATCTCTCTCTCCTCTCACAGTCCTCAGAGGACGACTCATTTCCTCCTCTAAATTAATGACATGAGGTGGGGAGCTTAATTCGATGATAGAGCCCTTGCCTGGCATGCACGATTCTGGGCCTGGGTTCCAAAGGCAGCATCGTAAAAATCTATTGATCACACTTGCTAGTTGATGCTTTTGATGGACGCAGAATGTTTTTGTTCTTGAGGTTGTCCTCAGCTAAGTGAGACTTAGTCTGTCCTGTCTGTGTGAGCCCGAAGGGCCGGTGAGGAGGGAGGCCCACTAAGTACGTGGTGTGTGCGGCGCACAAAGGGTGGACTGGCCGGCCAGCCATGTCTCATGGACTCTGGATTCTGGGGCATCTGGACTTGGTTTTGAAGTGTGGGTCGGGTGCTAAGGGACAGAGTTAGCACTCCTGGCCTTCCTTCCCAGTGGCCTGCTTCTAGCTCCGCCCTCCACCTCCCCGGCAGCAGCCATGGGGATCCTTCTAGACATGTTAGGTGGTTCTCCTCCCAGAATGCTCTCAGCACGTTGTGTTCCTTACTCAGAATGTAGGCCTGGGCCTGCTGCATGGTCATTCTGTGCTGCGTCTCCCTCCTGCCCCACATGTAGCTGTACCAGTTCCTCAGAACAGGTTTTCCATTCTCCCTGGCCTGTGTCACTTTGAAGGAGCCTTCTTCAGACTAGGCCCCACCTCAGTCCATCTTTTATGACACAAGAGGTCCATCTTTCAGTTAGAACAGGCCCAGATTTGGTATCCGGTTGGAATCTGTCCTAATTGGTGTCCTCCTTACTGTCCTGCCCCTGACTGAGCTCTGGGAGCTGTGGCCTCACTTGATTTCCACTGGTCAGTGGGACACTCAGTGGAAGGCCCGTTGTGATAATTGATGCTGGAGGAGGGGGACCAGGCCAGGCCTGGTCAGGTCGCCCACTCCATGTCCCCACCCAAGCTCAACCTRGCCTAACTCTGCCTTTTCCCCTCAGGGATCTTCATTGCCTTACTGCTTCGTTTTGACATCAGGTAAGCCAGGGGGGACCTGGCCTGGCCTGGGGTTCTCCTAGCATTCTCCATCTTTTAGGAGCCCAGAGAAGGTACCTCCACCCACATACAGCCAGACAAATTCTCATTCCACCTGCATTCTGAAGTTTGAGGCCCACCCTCCAACCCCCCACCGCTGCCGACCAAAAAAAAAAAAAATCTTTTTAGCTGAGATTGGTGTTTGTAGCTCTGTGCCCTTGGCGGCCAGGCTGACCCTGGAAGCCTCAACCTCTTATCCATGGTGGTAAACAAGAGTTCCCTCTCGGGTCTGCTGCCCCCGGTTGGGGAGTGCTGAGCAGAGGCTGACCCGGGGAAGCCAGCTGTAGCCCTTCTTTGTCAGGCTGTACTTGAGCCACCGTGTTCAGGTCTAGCTGTTCCCTGAGGCCTCCCTCAGGCTGTTTTCAGACTGTTGCAGAAACTAAGCCTAAGGCTGGGCTGGAGCTCCGAGGAACACTTGCCAAGCACGCACAGGCCCGACTCAGTCCCTCGCAGACTCCCCGGGCGTGGGGATAGCCTAGAGCTGGCTTTTGGTTTGTTTTTTTTTTTTTTTTTTCTCCAGAGATTTTGTGCTGGCTAAAACTCTTCTAGCCATTTCTAAATTCTTACATTTGTTATTTACAAATGGCCTCGTGGCTTTCCTGTTTCTGCAAAGATATAAACTGAGTATGGAAGAGGGAAAGAGACATAGCTCAGGAAAGTACGAGGAACTCGGCGGTCCAGGCTCCTGGCAGAGACTCTCCCCACACAAATGCAGCTCCAGTCTTTGCAGAAAGGCGGTTACTCCTCTAACCTCTTCCTCCCGCCTTCCCTGCAGCCTGAAGAAGAACACCCACACCTACTTCTACACCAGCTTCGCGGCCTACATCTTCGGCCTGGGTCTCACCATCTTCATCATGCACATCTTCAAGCACGCCCAGGTAAGCAGCGCTCGTTCCCTGACTGTAGAACTTAGGGAGGGTTGCTCTCTCAGAGGCCAGCACCCTGCTGTGGCAGCAAAACAATCTGGTTTGTGTTGTCTTTGACTTGTGGTGTGGCAGCTGCTGCTCCCAGCATGCTCAGCACACCACTGTYCTCACAGGAAAGCAGACATTTTGTCAGAGCTCTCTACCTGGTTTCTGCCTGCAGCCCCTAAGCAGACAGTGTGTCACATAGCCATTCTAGGCATGGAGGAAGAGGCAGGGACAGAGGTGCCGGCTTCCCAGGCAGGCTAGCGTAGGCGAACAAAGAGCAGAACTGGGTAAGGGGGGGGGGGCGCTTCGGCCAGATGAAAGCCAAGGCTCTGCTGCCTCCTCCCGCCAAGGTAGGCCGCAGAGCCTGAGCCACCACAGTGAACAGCGTGGCATCTTAGAGGGCTGCAGAAGGAAGCCACGAGGGACTAAGCAGGAGGATTGCGTCTCCACTTGTCTGACAGACACAATGCGCATACCAGGCTCTGTAACCTGAGTCCTAGAGAGCTCTTGAGGAAGCTGGGGCTGAGGCGCCGCCCAGCGAGTGACTGTTAGAGCTGGGACTCGGCCTGGGACAGTTTGAACACCAGGCCCGGGCTGCAGGAACAGGGCGCTGTGTGGAGACTGAGGAAGCCCCAGTGGGCATCCACCAGACTCCTCTCCGGGAGGCAGGCCAGGTCACTGGAGCGCCGTGCTTAGTCATTAATGAAAGCAGAAAGGGGAGTGGCTTAAGGATGGGACGGATGACACCTAGATCCCCTGTCCCCAGCACAGCCTTGCTTTCTGTGAGGTCAGTTTCCCACAGCCCAAAAATATTGAATGGAAAACTTCCGTTTTAACTGTATTCTGAATACCAAGATGACTCTTACTGTCCACACGAAGCCTTCCTTGATGTGGAGTATCACACTGCACACTGCTAACCATTGCAGACGCAGGCTCTCACGGCCTGCGATGCTATACAGTTTTGAGGCGCCCTGAGGAGGCGGTAGCTGTGTATTGCTGCTCTTCACTCCTCCCCTCCCCTCCCCAGAGTGCTATCACGCGGGAGCTGCCCCTGAATTCATCACAGGAGCATTTAAACCTTTGACAAAGACCAAGGGTGTGGCCCATAAGCAGAGAAACCCAGAGTGTTGGCAGAGCCTGCTCATTCATTCATTCATGTTTGGTACAGCCTCTGCTGTGCCCGTGGAGCACGTCATGGGCTTGGTGAGAGGATTACAGAGTGCCAGATCCAGGAACAAGCTTAGAGGCCTTTTCAAGGCCTGTACTACAGCTCCCAACCCTACGCTGGAGTAGACCAGAGACATTCCCCCTGCAGCCACCAGGTGGCGGGCCTGCCTTCTCCCCTGGAGAGGGAAGAGACTCTCCCTCTCTTGCAGGGTACAGGGAGGGCCCAGAGGCCTAGAAGGACAGGCTTAGCCAGGTAATCCAGCTAGCCAGGCCTGCGCCCCTGTTCTTGATCATCTGGATGGCTATCTCCCTAGAAGTCCTTGAAGAAGGGGTCCAGGACGTAGGTGGAGCCTGATGAATGGGGTCCGCTTCTCCAAGAAGACACAAGCAGCCCCTGTAGCAGCGCTCTTCTAGRTAGAAGTCCTTTCAGTTCTCTTAGCCTTTTAGAAAACCTTCCCGGCTAGGCGCATGCCTGCGACGCCGGCCTTTGGGAGGTAGAAGAGGAGGTGCCCAAGTTCAGAGTCAACCTCGGCTACAGAGCTAATTCCAGTGAGCCGGGGTTACCCGTAGGACAGGCTGCCTCAGAAAGCCCTGGCCCCTGTCTCACTGCCCTTGAACATCTCTCTTTCCCCTTCACGCTCTCATTGAAGAGTGTCCGGGGTACCTTGGGAAGAAAGAAAAAAAGGCAGGCTTGTATCCCTCTGACAATAGCAAACTTGATCTCTCTTTGAGGAACCTTCCCCTGAGCCTGAGGCCACCAGCTCCCAGTAAGAAGGCCACTGGGGAAGAGTAAAGTCCACACGTGCTCCCCTGAAAGTCCTACATTCTGCCCAAGACTGCCTTGGGCAAGAGAATGTGCGGTCTGCAGAGGAGGACCCTGGTGGTCACTCCTGACCGGCCTTTCCCCTTCCCCCAGGCCCAGTTCGCTCAGCCGTCTGTTCTTGGTTTAGTATACTGTGTGAAAGGGTGTTGGGTCTGTATCCCTGAGTGTAGGTGCCTGCAGTGGTCAGCAAAGGATGTCAGATAACCCGAGTTACAGGCATTATGAGCCCACAGAACCAACCGTGGGTCTTCTACGAGAGCAGTGTGCATTCCTCACTGCCCAGCCATCCCTCAAGCCCACAGATTAGACTTGCTCTTAAGAGTTCGACCTTCCACCTCTGCTTCTATTCGTGTCCTTTTTCCTCCTATTTATAGGGGCTTGTGTGATTTGGTTGGGTTTGACTGGTGGTTGTTTGAGGCGGGTTCTCATTGTGTTTCTTTGGCTGGCCTAGAGCTCACTGTGTGAGAGTACCCTATCATTCATGAAGTCTGCCCGCCTCTGCTTCCCAAATGCTTGGGTTAAAGGTGCGCACCACCACACCCAGCCTGGTTTTGGCTGTTTGGTTGGTTCGTTGGCTATTTTTTGTTTTGTTTTGAGACAAGTTCTCCCTGCATAGCTGGGCTAGCCTCAGACTCCCAGTAATTCTCTTGCCTCAGTCTCCTTAGTACTAAAATTACAAGCGTGCACCACAGTGCCCACCTTCTTTCTCCTTACAGGGTATTTTATTCTTTCTCTAGCTGCACTGCCCACCCCACCTGGGGCAGCCTGGTAATTGACCCCAGCACTGTTTCAGTGTCACGTGAGCCGTCTGCCACTAGGCTAGACCCCTGCCCATTTTTCTAGTTTTGTGACCTCATGAGTTTGCTTAGGACTTAGAGCGCCTCTAGCTGCTTCTCACAGCTTGGGTCACAAGGACCCGGTGCCAGCAAAGGAAGCCCGGGTCCCATCCCAGCTTGGCCTCACACACCCTCTGTGACCTTGGGCAGGTCTGTCCCCTGCTCTGATCCTCAGGGACACCATCTTTAGAACTCAGGTCTGGATAGTTAGGCTGTTACTAGATTCCAGGGTGATCTATATAATAAAGTAATGTGGCTCACCCAGACCAGAGCCAAAAAAATGGTCCCCCAAAGCTCATCCTCGGGTGCAGGGAGAGACCTGCTGCTGTGGAGTCACAGGCTGGCTTCATACTGAGATCGGTGTCTCTTTACTCTCACTCCACTTATCTCCGAGATAAATTATCTCTTAACTCGTGAGCAAGGAAAAGCCATGAGTACATCTCCTGTGGTGCCTCCCACCCCCGCCCTCTGCTAAATGCCAGACAGAGACTGAACAGGGAAGAGGACCCTTACTCCCTCCGAGTCCACAGCCCAGCAGGGAACAGAGACTCCATTCTGCCTAGAATGATCACTAACACTGCAAGGGACCTGAAGCCATGCCGGTGGAGGCTTCTCCACAGAGACAGGTCTGAGGAGGAGGCAGGGGGAGGAAGAGCCTGGGCAGCTGAAACCGTACGTGCCAAGGTACTGGGGCTACGGCCAGAGTAGGTCGGATGAGATTGGAAGAGATGGTGAGGGTCACATCATGAGGCCTTCAGGCCCGTTAGCACTGGGGACTCTGGAGGATCCAGCAGCGGTGTCATGGTGTGACGTCTGCCTTTCAGAGGTCCTAGGCAAGGAATGGCTTTAGCGTCTACTATGTGGGACTTCTGTTCTCCGGGTAACTCTCAGAACTGAGACCTGGGCTGTGCCTCCGCCTCTACCCCCACCCCCACCTCGACCTCCCCGCTCTAGACCATTAGACCTTCTCTGCCCGGAGGATGCTCACAGCCGTGGAGATGAGCTAGAAACACCAGGGAAAGCCTCGGTGCCTTGAGGACGGTCTTCCTTCTCTCCCAGCCCAGCTTTCCCAGGAGACTTAGCACAGTCTTGGGAGTGGGGGAGGGGAGGGCAAAGCACCACCGAGTGAAAAGCCAGCAAGCAGGCCGCAGCCACGGGGCTACTGTCACTGTCCTCCCCATGTCACCGCATCTCCCAGGGCAAGGCCCTGCCCCAGTCTAGGCTGCAGGCTTCCAGGAGGAAAGGCAGCCTGAGAGGTTGCAGCGCTGAACTGGTCCGTGGTTCAGACACTACCAGTCAGGCTCCTGAGGAGCCGTGGGGCCCTGGTCTCTGACTCTAGCCCTGTGTTTAGGCCCTGCCAGTGACTCACTCTGAAAACCTGGGTCTGAGCTATCCCTCAGTTAACTCCAGAAGAGGGTTAGGGTGCTGGGCGTGGTCCTGAGTCAGTGCGGCCCCTCACTAGCCTCTGTCTTCTCCCAGCCGGCTCTCCTGTACCTGGTCCCCGCGTGCATCGGCTTTCCTGTCCTAGTGGCCCTGGCCAAGGGAGAAGTGGCGGAGATGTTCAGGTAAGGCGGGATGGAGCGGACATGAGGCCAGCCCTCGCACACCTGCACACAGCCTGCCACATCAATGAGGTTGTCTCCAAGGCGGGGAAACAGTCCTCGCACCGCCTGTGCCTTCTACTGGTGACTAGATGCCCGGCCTGTGCTTACCAGTGGGACCTTCCCTAGGAGCCAGGGTGGTCTAGCCTAAGACAGCCGACATGCCTACTGTGTGTTAAAGGAATGACTGGTGGGGATTCTGTCCAGGCTGCCCAATCTCCAGGGCTAGCTCTGTCACCAGGTGACTTGAGGCATGTCTTCCCTGAGCCCCATCCCCCATCATCAGTTTGCATGTTCTAGGACAAGGATGTGCCCTTAACAAGAAGGCATATGTCCATCCCTGTCTAGCTGCCTCTCCAGCCAGAATCTACAGCCTATTCTTTTCTCTTACGCCTCCCCTTCCCCGCAGCCACTACCACGTCTGCCTTGCCTTGTGCACAGCCCCACCCCTACCCCCAGGGCCTGCATGACTCCCAGCAGGTGTCTGCTGCCTGGCACCACCAACCCTGCCTGCCAGAGACCTAGAAATAGCTGCCAGCTACTATTAAAGCTGCCCACTCGGGGGCCTTCACCCAACTCCACCCGCTTGGCCTCAGATTGTCCCCCCAAGTGCCTGCCTGGGCCTCCTGTGCACCTGGCTGCCTCAGAGCGACAGATGACTCACCCCTTCCCCATGCCTGCCCTGCCTGGAATCCCCAGCTCCCAGCTTGGCCTGCTGGTTGGAAGCCTGCCCATCCCCATCTTCTGGCAAGGCACCTGATACTTGAGGTCAGCAGTTCCCATCCCTCCCTCTGTACATCCATGCTCAGAGAGATTTCCAAACCAGTCTCCTGTATCCCCATAGTGTAAGCTCTGAGCACCCAGCCAGGGCAGAAGCTGCCTCCTTCCCACTCTGAGGCCTGGTTTCCCTAAATGCTCTTCCCTGTAAGCCCCACCCTACCCAGAAGGTCCTTAGGGAAAAGCAAGAAAGCAGACAGTCCTCTCTTCTGTCCTCTGTCCCTTCCTCAACCTGATCATTTGCTTTTTTTTCTTTCTCTGCCACTCCCCTTTTGAAGAACTCATTCAGTGGTTCATTCTTGAGTGGGTTACACATTTGTACGGATGCTGCTGTTGGAGAGATGACTCCACAGTCAGAGTACCTGCTCTTTTCTCAGAGGACTCGAATGTGGTTCCCAGCACCCACACTGGGCAGCTTGCAACCAGCCCTCCAAGGGCATCTGAAACCTGTACTCAGTGCGATAGCAAACACACACACACACACACACACACACACACACACACACAAATCCCATAAGTTGTCCTCCGAGCTCACAAGCACCATGGCACACATGACTAAATATGTATCTAAGTCACTGTTCTGCTGCTGTGAAGAAACACCACAACCAAGGCACTCTTGTGGAAGAGAGCTTTTAATTACGGGGCTTGCTTACTTTCAGAGACTTAGTCCATTATTGTTGTGGCAGGGAGCATAGTGGATTTGGGGAGCTAGAGCAGGAGCCGAGAGCTCTGTCCCGATCCACAGGCCGAGAGCTAGACACTGGGCTGCGTGGACCTTTGGGACCTCACGGTCCACCTCCTATGTCACACCTCCTCCAGCCAGGCCACACGCCTTCCTAAGTCTTTCAAATAGTTCCACTAGCTGGTGACTGAGCACTCAAATCCGAGCCCGTGGGCACCGTTCTTTTTCACACCACCACAGTACTTGTGAAAACAGACCAGGGAGAGCATCGAGTCACTAATGTGCTCGCTGCACAAGACTGAACACCTGTGCCTGGACGCTCAGTGCCCAGCCGGCCAAGGGGGTTCAAAATGAACCTTTTAATACAGCTGAGCCTGTGCCTTGTGGGACTTCATGCCTTAACCCCTGTAATGAGGCAGAAAGGCCACTGATTCCAAGACCAGCCTCCACTAAGATCAAGGCATTCACCACCACTGGAGGATTACGGTCAAGCTCCGGGCCAGCAGCCTGAGTAGCAGAGGAAAACCTGTTTCCGCCAGAGGCCTTTAGTCCCGGCTGCRGGAGAGGCCGAGCGAGACAGGAGGGTCTCTACTGTAAGTCACACTATGTTAATCAGGCAAGATATGGTGACCCTCTGGGAGCAGGGACCACCAGGATACCTAAAAAGGTGTGAAATGGCCCCAAGTCAGAAATGGAGCAAGTCAAACCTTGTTTCAAAAAACAAAACAAAACAGGTGTGTGTCTGTGGGGAGGTGGCAGTGAAGAGTGCTTCTGGTGCTTTCAGAGGACCTGGTTTTAGTCCCTAGCACTTAGGTGGCAGCTCMCAACCATGTGTAAACTCCAGCTCCAGGGGTTCCAACACACGCTTCCTCTGCGGCCACCGGGTGCACGTGCACACATGCAGGCAAAGCACTCACATACCAAAGAATTCAAATATGTTTTGGGTTTTTTTTAAATATTTATTTATTATATGTAAGTACACTGTAGCTGTCTTTAGACACTCCAGACGTGGGTGTCAGATCTCATTACGGATGGTTGTGAGCCACCATGTGGTTGCTGGGATTTGAACTCAGGACCTTCGGAAGATCAGTCAGTGCTCTTAACCGCTGAGCCATTTCTCCAGCCCTCAAATATGGGTCAGCAAGATGGCCCACAAGGTAACAATTCTTGCT
>BDUI01002965.1:110806-122013 GCA_002335545.1 Apodemus speciosus | reverse complement strand
CAGAAATAAAAAGGGAGATATAACAACAGAAACTGAGGAAATTAAAAACATCATCAGATCCCACTACAAAAGCCTATACTCAACAAAACTGGAAATATGCATGAAATGGACAATTTCCTAGACAGATACCAAGTACCAAAGTTAAATCAGGATCAGATAGATCATCTAAACAGTCCCATAACCCCTAAAGAAAGAGAAGGGGTCATTGACAATCTCCCAACCAAAAAAAGCACAGGTCCAGATGGTTTTAGTGCAGAGCTCTATCACACCTTCAAAGAAGATCTAACACCAATACATTTCAAACTATTCCACAAAATAGAAACAGAAGGAACACTATCCAACTCATTCTATGAAACCACAATTACTGTGATAGCAGAAGCACACAAAGATCCAACAAAGAAAGAGAACTTTAGACCCGTTTCCCTTATGAATATCAATGCAGAAAATAATAAAATTCTTGCCAACGGAATCCAAGAACACATCAAAATGATCATTCACCACAATCAAGTAGGCTTCATCCCAGGCATGCAGGGGTAGTTCAATATATGAAAATCCATCAATGTAATCCACTACATAAATGTTAAAAGTCATGTAAAGAACAGGAATTCAAGGCCCATTCCTAAACATACTAAAAGCAGTGTACAGCAAACCAGTGGCCAACATCAAACTAAATGGACAGAAACTTGAAGCAGTCCCACTAAAATCAGGGAATAGACAAGGCAGCCCTCTCTCTCCATATTTATTCAATATAATACTGGAAGTTCTAGATAAAGCAATTAGACAACAAAAGGAGGTCAAAGGGATAAAAATTGGAAAGGAAGAAGCCAAATTATCACTATTTGCAGATGATTTGATAGTATACATAAGCAACCCAAAAAACTCCAGCAGAGAACTCCTATAGCTGATAAACAACTTCAGCAAGATGGGCAGATACAGAATTATCTCAAACAAATCAGTAGCCTTCCTATACTCAAAAGATAAACAGGCTGAGAAAAAATTAGGGAAACGACACCCTTCACAATAGTCACAAAAAATATAAAGTATCTTGGTGTGACTCTAACCAAACAAGTGAAAGATCTGTATGACAAGAACTTCAAGTCTCTGAAGGAAGAAATCTAAGAAACCTCAGAMGATGGAAAGATCTCCCATTTTCATGGATTGGCAGGATTAATATAGTAAAAATGGCCATATTGCCAGAACAATCCACAGATTCAATGCAATCCCCATCAAAATCCCAACTCAATTCTTCATAGAGTTAGAAAGAGCAATTCTCAAATTCATCTGAAATAACAAAAAAACCCAGGATAGCTAAAACTATTCTCAACAATAAAAGAACATCTGGGGGAATAACTATCGGGGGCCTCAAGCAGTATTACAGAGCAATAGTGTTAAAACCTGCATGGTATTGGTACAGTGACAGGCAGGTAGATCAATCAAATAGAATTTAAGACCCAGAAATGAACCCACACACATATGGTCACTTGATCTTTGACAATGGAGCTAAAACCATCCAGTGAAAAAAAGATAGCCTTTTCAACAAATGGTGCTGGTTCAGCTGGTGGTTAGCATGGATAAGAATGCAATTTGATTATTGCAAACTGGTAAAAACACTCTGGAAATCAGTCTGGTGGATTCTCAGAAAATTGGACATGATTCTACCAGAGGACGCTGTCATACCACTCCTGGGCATATACTCAGAGGAATCCCCAGCATGAAATAAGCACACATCCTCCACTATGTTCATAACAGCCTTATATATAATAGTCAGAAGCTGAAAAGAACTCAGATGTCCCTCAGTGGAGGAATGGATACAGAAAATGTGGTATATTTACACAATGGAATACCATACAGCTATTAAAAACAATGAATTCATGAAAGTTTTCGGCAAATGGGTGGAACTGAAAAAATATCATCCTAGCAATGTACCCCAATCACAAAAGAACACACATGGTATGTACTCACTGATAAGTGGATATTAGCCCAGAAGCTTGGAATACCCAAGACACAATTAACATATCAAATGATGCCCAAGAAGAAGGAAGAACAAAGTATGGATACTCTGGTCCTTCTTAGAAGGGGGAACAAAATACCCACAGAAGGAGATAAAGAGACAAAGCGTGGAACAGAGTCTGAGGGAAAGACCATCCAGAGACTACCCCGCCTAGTGATCCATCCCATATACAGTTACAAAACCCAGACACTATTATCGATGCCCACAACTACTTGCTGACTGGAGCTGGATATAGCTGTCACCTGGGAGGATCTCCTAGTATATTACAAATACAGAGGGAGACACTGTCAGCCAGCCATTGAACTGAGTACAGGGTTCCCAATGAGGGAGCTAGAGAAAGGACCCAAGGAGCTGAAGGGGTTTGCATAGGAGGAACAATGATATGAGCCACCCAGAACTCCCAGAGCTCCCAGGGACAATAATATCAACCAGATAGTACACATGGAGGGACCCATGGCTCCAGATACATATGCAGCAGAGGATGGCCTTGCTGGACATCAAAGGGAGGAGAGGCCCTTGGTTGTGGAAAGGCTTGATGCAGCAGTGTAGGGGAATACCAAGACAGGGAAGCAGGAGGGAGTTGTTTGGGGAACAGGGGGAGGGAGATGGTTTATGAGACTTTCAAGGGGGACCAGGAAAGGGGAAATCCTTTGAAAGGTAAATAAAGTATATATCTAATTAAAAGAAAAGAAAACAAATATGGTCGGTCAGAGGGGAGTACCCTCATAGAGGCCAAGTGAGGGGGAGGTGATAGGGGTTTTATGGAGGGAACACTGGGAAAGGGAATAACATCTGAAATAAAAATAAAATAACTAAGAAAAATGGAAAGAAAAAGAATTGTACACTGGTTCCTTTGGTCACAGTACAGATTCAGGTAAGGTGCACTCAGAAGCCTAGCAAGTTCTCCTTGAATGTTGTATTTTGGTCCTCAATTATCTACATGGGCTAAATAATTAGAGGGGATAATTTTGTTTCTGCTATGTGGGACTTGGCATATAAAAGACATCTTCTTTTAGAAGAAGACTTCCAAAAGACAACTTCAACAAGTAACTTTGAAAAACTATACAAGCACTGATTTTTAAGAGCTGAAAGTGAGTTCTATCATTAAGAAAAACATTTTTTGATAACAGAATTGATATATATGTATATAATTTAGAATGTCAATAAATATAACATAGTATGTAGAAAATTAACTTAAAATGAGAATGCATTTATAAGAACACCATTTAACAACTATCCTAGATTTGATCTCTGTATCACTTAGTAAACTAATCTTCAGGTTACTAATTAGTGAAAAAGGATATTTAGCCATCCAGAGTAGTTCTTATCACAGACTAAGTTATAATTGATTAGCATTTTGCCTAACATATTACATTAACTGTAAAAATACTAACAGCCACTTATTTCTGAGGCCCCATATTTAGATATATCCAAGAGAAAGCTGTAAAATAATCTCACAAGAACACAGTTTACCTAACTCCTCCAGTCAACCTTATCCAATGCAAAGTACCATTCCTTATCCCATAAATGTAATTCTAGAAATTCATGAAATGACAGAAGTTTTAGGGTCTAAAAAATATATAATTGATTTAAAACCTTAAAAAAATTAAAAAAAATATTTCCTTTTACAATTTGTATGAACATTTGCATTAGTTTGAGGGTAAGGTGTTTTGGTGTGTGTACTCCTGTGTGCCTTGCTATGAGTATTCGTGTTAGTGTGTGTGTGTGTGTGTGTGTGTGTGTGTAACATACACAGAGAGACAAAAAGTGGGAATGGATCCCTTGTAGCCAGAGTTTCAGGCATTTTTGTGTCACTTGACTTAAATGCTGAGATATGAATTCTGGTTTTTGTGATAGGTAAGAGCTCTTTTCTGCTTTTCCATAACCCAGGCCCCTAAAATAACCAAATTTGTACATTATTTATACAAGATTAACAAAAGTAATTCAAAGACTCATAACCGGTGAGAGTACTGCATAAGTATCTATGAGTGCTCAGCTGTGGATGAATCATCTCCTTCTATCAGGCATCATCCAAGGCCCAGAGAACAACTTGCCAGGAGGTAGGAGTGCAGAAAGAATCTAAGAGTCAGCAGATGGGGAAGAGAGCTATGAAATACTGACATGGCATATATATATATATAATCACAGTAACTCACAGCTACTGTGTTTACTTACACAAGAACTGAGCAAGCTAGTTTAAATTTCTACATGGCTACACCCTTGAAATTCAACTCTTAGTGGAGAAACTACTTTTAATTTATGGCTGATTAAGGAGGTTGAGTCAGTTTCCATTGAGCATATAGGCACTGGTAGGTTGAATGGGTTCCAATGGATGGCCCAAGATGCATGGGAATGTTGTATAGAAAGCATTAATTGGACTCCAGTGAGTGACAGGGAGAAAAGATGTGAAGTTGGGAAGCAGATGTAATGGGGACTCTAGGTAGTGTTGGAAGGAGACACAGATTGAGGAATACTATCAGAGTATATCATATGAATATATGAAATTTTGATAAATGAACAGAAATATTATTTAAAGGAAAATGCAGTTTTAAGTTAACAGATCTAATGATTTACTTTATTGCTGAGAAATTATCACAGAAAGAGACATGTCATAAAGTAAAACTCACAATCACTAAATGGCAGCCCTTAATTTTCTTGCCATTTATTCTCCCCTACAATCAATGAATTCATGCATCCATATATACTAAATATAACACTAGCATTAATCTCAGTTAAATCAATCTATTTCTTATTCTGTTTCCAGAGAGTAATGCAACTATCATTATGGGCTATTTACTCTTGTCTTGTTGCTTTACTCCTCCTTTTTGCTCAAAATTATACAAAGAGATACTGAATGGATATAAACTTATCATTGCTTCAAACAATTTCATTCTGAGTATTATGTGAACAGGTACCACCAGCATACTTTTCTTCCAAGGTTCAGTCTAAATTTACATGATTCTTTCTTCTCAGTCTCTGTCTCTTCCTACTTCAAATCCACAATCTTATTAGAGCCCTGCCAAGTCTCTGGCCTGCCACTCTGCATGGTATCTAAACTATAGGGTCACAGATGGAATCACAATTTAATTAAACTCTAGAAGAATGGGGAAGTTTCTTGGTTTGAAAGTAGAAGGTGATGGTAAAAACAGGAGTCTTTGTGTATCTGTCACTCTGAAATATCTGAAGCATTGGCAGGGAGATCTCTTGAGTTCATTAATTCAAATGTATCCTGCAAAATACTGCAACATAAAAAGAAAATTGGAGTCTACCAGTTTCTGGTGATATTATTTTGTGCAATACATTAATAAAGATTTATGTGTCAAAATCTCTCTAGCACAAATTTAGTATTGGAGTTAAATGAAATAATACATCAGAAGCAGCCATCACAGTGTTTAGTGGTACTAGGAAGTGATAAAGGAATAGATGTTTTATTATGGAATATGTACATATAATTTTACTATTGATAAACTAAATGCAGTTGAAATAGCCATGCTGAGTATACTTACTTATTCCTGATATCTTTGTTAATCATATTCCATACCTTTTAACTACTAAATATTCTCAGTGTGCAGACATAAAACACCAATAAAATATGATTCAGTTATTTTGTAATCTTTTCTACAAATAATCTATGTCTTCAGATATTAGGAGAGCATAAGCTAAAATATATAMGAACACAAATATCATTATTATTGCAAATATCATCAAGGACATTATCTATAATACATCTGTCTCTGAAATCTACTACTAAAATCATGACAGAAAATCACTTGTCTTTTAAACTCGGTTTAAAAAAATTATTAACAGTACTACAAACATATTATATCTAGTGCATGAAAGGACACCTATTTTATTTTAAATTCTATGTATTTATGTTAACATAATATTACTTTGAAAAARGTATTCTACAGTAAATATCAATGGATGTACTTGAATAAAGAAATAATACTTGATGAGGACAGAGAAGTGAACTTAAGACAAAGAACAAGATATAGATATAGGAAAGTTACTTCATAGAAATATTTTTTGCCCATCTTTCTGAGTTGGTTTTTGCAGCTACACGTATTTTTATTGCCTATTTCCGTTGTCAAATTCATTTCCCTTGTCAGAAAGGTAGCAATGATGAAGATGGCTAACGTAATGACATAGTGAGAATTATTAAAATGTGTTCTGATAAAACATTTCTGAAGCAATTATTTCTTGAGTACTCTGCCAGGCATTGAGGAAACACAGATGAGCTTTGGTTCTCTGGTAATAGTATGATATTTTTGTCCTGAGTGTATTATTTATTTTTACTTACATAGGCATCAAAATTTCATTAAATACTTACTGGGGCAAAGGATAGAAATTCAAGTGGGACTTCATAGCAGTAAGTGTGTGTAATTTTAATCAGCCTTAGGTTATGAGAGAGCTTGCAAAGCACTAAAAGCACTATTTGATTTTAAGGCATTCTCAAGGCTTATCTGTCTCACTCATCCCAAATACTACATCTCTTTTTTTATTGCCTACTTTCTTATTTCCAACTCTGGTATTCTGGTTGCCTAATCTCAGAATCTGTTATTTAAAGCTCTCTGCTCATTCTCTAATTCAAGGCCTGTAGGCTCAGCTGTTGAGCTCCAAAATGTTTCTTATATCCATTTAGGATTTTTCATATTGTACATACTTGCTGAAATAGATTTCTAAGATGTTGCTTTTGCCTCCTACTTTCCTGTGATATTTCTTTTACTAGTCATAATGTCCACAAAGTTAAGATTTTTCTTACTTGCTATTTATTTTTCTTCAATATCTGGGCAATGGTGGTTCCTTATGGGTCATAGAAAAACTGCAACTGCATAGGTCTCATGTATAAGACCTTTCACACTGAAACAATAATCCTCTAGCCCTAGCTATGTAGAACTTTAGCACATGCTACAGACAAATCACACTTCACATTTTCAAACTCCATTTCCTTTATTCCAACAGATCACCAAATTCAACTCTCATGCTTTTAGCTTCATTCTACCTCTAGTAATGGTTCCCTGTTCTTTGTCTATGTGACATATGAGACTTTGAGATGCTTGAGAAGGATTTCAGGGACAGTTGGTGGCTGTATACTTCACTACACCCAGAGGCTTTAATGAGTGTTTGTTCAAAGCTACTGGGATACAGTGGAATGAAATGAAAGGTCAGTTGCTTTGGTGGGATTACACCAAGCCTTCTCTGTTACATGAACATCTAGATCATATTAAAGGTCATTGGATGAGGATATTTCACAATTTTGGCACCTAAAATGCTTGAAATTAACTTCAAGAAAAGGATAGGTGACTGACCTTCTAATAGGTTATTTGGTTTGTATTAATTAGCATTTAGCACAGAATATCCACGGGAGTCTGAATATAATGAATATTATATTTATAACTTCATATTTTAATGACCTATTTTGCCTTTGTTGAGATATTGAGACATTGTTGAACATCTAAATCTGAAAAGACTTGGAAACGCAGATAAGGAACCAAAACTCCATGTTAGTATGAGTACCACAGGACAAAATTCTCTTGTGAGAGTGTTTCCTTTTAATAGAAATCCCTTTCCAAATAATGAAATCTCCGACTCACAGAAGGCCCTTCCTCCCCAATCATATGCCTACTAATTTAAGATAAAATTCCTTAAGAACACCACTAAAACACACCACCACTGAGACAAAGATTTTTCATCTAGAGTATTTTCTGACAAATTTTGAGAGTTTCAATATATTCAGTCATCAGAAAGAATCAGTGTTAGGTACCTGAGATGCAAAGCAATCCTCTCAATGCTCTCTTCAATTACAGCTAGGGGAACTGAATAGAAGTTTTTTGCTATACTTTTCTTTTTAAAATTTTACACCAAGCTGAAATATTTACAACTATCCAGAGTTTACCATTTGGCAGAATTTAATAGTAACAACCAGAATATTTTAAATTGCTAATTGGTAGGTTCACTGAAATATCTTATCTTGATGGCATTTTATGCTGATAGAGCATCGAATATGCCATGTATGAAGTGCTGCTAAGAAGACATAAAGAGATGCTCTCACAAAGTATACACAAGTGTGTCTATAATATTCACAGTGCAATTATAAGATTTTCAAATATTTTTATCTTGCTTGTCAGTTAAGGAACATGTGACTTATGATCAGATCAGAATTTTAATCAGTCCTTCCTAACAAAACTAGTATCTTTCCATAATTTTTTGTATTTGTAATCATCCTTAAGAAACAGAAATTTGGAGTTTGGGATGTAGCTCTATGGTGAAGTACAGGTCTAGAATATGTAATTCTATGAGGTTGATCACAAGTTCTGCAGAAAGACAAAAAACATAAAAGAGAATACGCCAGATTATTTTTATAATGAGAAACAAAAAGGAGGTAAATCTAAATGGGAAACATGCTGAGGATTAACAGGGACAGTTAGAAGGAGGCAAATTATAATAAGGATGAATATATATATATATGAAAAATATTTTAGAAAACAACCACAACAAATGGAAAATGGAGATAGCCCAAGGATTTCTTCAGGCTGGTTACTGAGAGTTAAATACTCTAAATATTACACATAGCAGATTTTCTGACAATGCAGAAAGATGGAAGTTAATGATGCACTTTGTTTTCAAAAGCAAATTTCTCATTTTCCAGGATTTATAAGTTTTCTTATAAACTGGAGATATAAATGAATCAATGATTATTTCAATTAGTTATTAACTTGAACTCATATACCTAAAATTTTAAAGCGTAGAAGTCTAATGAAATTTCCTTCATTGTGCTATTCATCTTCAATGTGCTTTTCCAGGCTTCTAATTCTATAAGCACAAATTTGTTCCAAGATGTATGTAATCAGTTAAAACTAAGAGTTGGCTTCATTCAGAACCAGTGTGTCTATTATTTTCTAACTTTATTATGCATTGCACAGGAATATGTCTTAGATACAACATGTTGCATAATCAACTTGCATATAATCATTTTGCTTTTCTGCTTCAAATTATTTCCATAAAGCAATTTCATACTCATTGGAAATGGCATATTTTCCAGTAATGAACAATACATGCAGATTTTATGACAATTTTAGTCAAATATCTTCCATTCCATTCACTTTATATCTTCCAAAAAAAGTGCAAAACACTTCAGATAATTGTCAAAATTTCAAATTCTTGGATGACATGGCTAACATCACTAAAAAATGTCTTCAGAGTACCAAGCTCAGGCCTTTAAAAAATACTGTGCAAAAATATGATTTTCAATAAAATAAATTGGGGATACATAGATTAAAATTATTAGTTGCTGATTTAAAATCTCCAGTTTACCAAGAATTTTGGTTTTCCATTTGCTCTCTGTATGGCTTTGATTCTGGACTGAAGACAAATGTTCCTGGATGCATATCTGTACTCATGGAGGAGGAAAGTTCCTACTGTAAGTACAAACCTCATAACTAGCCATAGCAGTGAATAGTTCACATTAAATCAAAGAGCATGAGAATTCTGGATCAAATCTCTATTGATACAGACACATAAACACACACATACACACAATCATGGTGTTTCAATTAATGTAATGAGAAACCAAGGAAAACAACAAATACCTTCCAACAACCAGAAAGTGTATGTCTAAATGTATGTGTAATTTGTACCAAAACTCTTAAAATTTAAAAATATGGATGTTATAGCAAAACAATTTTACAGATTCTTATAAACAATTTTGCTGTGTTTCAAATGGATATGGACTGAATCTAAATATATACAAAGTACAACCTTATAGATGTTTCATAATATATTTGTGCAATCTCTGAAGAAGCTGTCTCACAGGAAAACAATCTCTTCAAGGAATATGTGTAAATATTTTCTAATGTAAATCTTCCTAATTGTTTTATTTTAGAAAGAAGATATGCTTTAGTTTATGTTGTGCTACCATAACAAAATTATGTGAGATAGGGTTTTTTACAAAACAGCACAAAGAATTTTCCTCTGCATTTAAAAGGCTTAGAATCCTAGATCAAGGGGTTAGCTCTTAGAATCTTCTTGTTTGGGTCTCATATAGATGTTAATTAATATCAGAAATGGTGCACAACACCTCTTTTTTTTTAACAATGACACCTTTTTTACGTTTTAACAGGTGGCTTAATCTTACTTATGTGAGAAGAATCTTAAGGGCTTAATTAATTCTTAAATGATACACCTCTTTAAATTATAAAATTGGCAACACTCAAATACTAGAAGAGCACAAAGTCGAATCAGAGCAATAATTACTGAAATGAGACAGGTCACTTTATTTAAAATTATTGAACAGAAGCTTCCTGTCTTGTCTCTAAGTTGTCATATGTTTTCATATTTATATGCAATACATATACATGCACAAAGTGTTTAATATTCTAGAAAGCAAACTTCATAATGTCTACAAACCTTATGTTGTTGTACTTGGCATTTTAGGTCTTCAAGATCAGGTCCAAATGGCTCTTCCTCCATTTTCTTTGTTCTCTCTTCAGTTTTTGTTAACCAGTCATCTAGCTCTTTTAATTTCTGATTCTGGAGATCCATTAGAACTTTGTGTAAACTAAAAATATAATAATAATTTTTAAAAAGCTATTGTTACTCTACCAAAGCAATTTTTAAGAAACTCACATCTTTATAAAAACACACATAAAAATGATGGCCTACCCAATGTCTTGGAATAGAAGATATTAAAATTGCAGGAGTAAAACATCTAAAATTATTTTTCTGGTCCTATTATAATTATTTTGTTCCCTCAGACATACATATGTACATATACACATATATACACACAAATATATATATGTAATTTCCACATATATATTTGCCCATTTATAAATATATATATAAGCATTTAATGTACACACATATGTATACACATGCATATATATACATACATACATAGCCACAGTGATACATGCATATATGCATACATACTTATATATGTGCTTCTGCATGTATAGATATGTATATATATATAGTGTATATATATATATATATGTATATGGCTATATGTATATATAAGCATGTATGCACATGTATATACATGTATCCATGTGTGTATGTGTATGTATACATATATGTGCATGTTTATACATATGTGTATATGTGTTAAAGGTATATATGTATACAGTTATAAATGGGTAAGTGTATATCTGGAAATTGTATGTTTATATATGTATGTGTGTGTATATATGTAAGT
>BDUI01002965.1:61936-82396 GCA_002335545.1 Apodemus speciosus | reverse complement strand
CTGTTCTGGTACTCCTCTATGATACTGGATCAAGTCTTTTCAGAACCTAGGCCCTTTCCTCCCTTCTTCTTGGGAATCATAGGATTAGCTAATTGTGCCTTGAGTATTCAGAGCTAATTAATATCCACTTAAACAACAGAAAGCCCACATACACATGGAAGCTGAACAATACTTTACTCAACGATAACTTGGTCAAGTTTACACATTTTATAAGTGAGGAAAGTGAATTAATACAATATTTATAAATTAGTAGAATAAATTATTCTACTAATAATTTAAATATCAAACTTGTGTAGCAACTGAAAATCTTTACATATTGGCAGTGTCATACAGATTAAGCATAAAATGACAGAGTTATATGTTTGGTCTGGTTTGTGCCAAAGCAAATCCAGAAAAGGAAATCAAATTTATACAGAAGAGAAATAGTAACCACTAAATTAGAATGTTGTGATTTACAAATGCTAGGACACAACACAATCTGACCTATAAAACTTTTCCTGATAATCAAATCAGGCCTAAGCCTGAAGGCATACAAATGACATTTGTGTGAAAAGATTGCAATTGCCCTGTAAACTTCTATTATAATTTTATTAACTTGTGTTTTCCATGCACTTGGCCAACTTTGCTTATTTTTTCCTCAGTCGTAAAAGAACTATCAACTGCCAATTATCATGGGGACAGTTTATCAGAGTATGGATTATCTGAAGGTCTTATTTATCTTCCAGTTGGCCTTTTCACAGCTCATTAGCACATAAACAAGGAACTTAAGGCAAGTAAAGAAGGGCTGCTAAAATCCCCCCCAAAAAAATAATAACTGCATCCTTGTAAGCTGCATATCTAAGGAAGCACTTGAAAGTGCTAGAAAAATTACACAAAATGAAATGAATAAAAATATATAATATTGACTTATTCTCACTTTATTTTTAAAATATTGATTTAATTGACTAGAGGTTTACATCAAACATGACTGTAAATCCTTCATTTTTGTCATGTGAGAAATCTTTTTAAAGAAAGTCTGAATTGCAAAATATGGTACTCCCTGCCTGTCAGTGTATTTATCATTTTTTTCAAGTAAAGAGAATAAACTGAAAATTACCTTTCCTGATGATATTTTATCATAACTAATTTGTATTTGGCAGAGAGTCAAATGAGCTATAGACAAAAATGCAGAAAATCAGATAAAATTTTATTGTTTGTTTGTTTGTTTGTTTCAATTTTGGAGTTTTCAATATATTTGAAGAAATAATTATAGAAATACATACTCTTTGTCTTGAATGGAAATAAGAAAATCTAGTAATTAGGTATGTTGTATCTATTTATTATAAGTTAGGTATATCCTTATATATGGAAATTACAAGTTGTAACATTTTTATAATCAAACATATTTCTTAATTTAGCTAGGAAAGGCTACAATTTTATGAGAACAAATAGGGTATAAAACATGAGAAAACAATTTTACTCTGTTCTATTAATCTGTAAGGCATGTGGAAACATATTCTTACAACCTTCTGAAATATAAAATACCAGTAAAAGAGAGTCTGGTTTTAATCTGGTCAGTTTTGAGATGTCTTTGAATATGAATATTCCTATACCAATGTTTTGAATTGAATAGGCTGTTCTGAGCTGACAAATATTTGAGAGGCATCAACTTACAGATAGTGTTTATTGTTGTGAGTCTATATGGGAAGTTAGTATCTTTAAAGATCTAGTTCCTCCTTATTACATTAGGAACATGTTTTGATAAGGAATATGTTGACTGATTCTGTGAATTTCATGAGATTAAAAAAATACTTAAGATACTCAGGCCAGAAAAGAAGACAAGGTAACTGTAGACATTTACCTTTCACTTCTGTCCTCCAAGTCCAGTCCCATCCTCAGCTATGTAGCAGATTACCTACTGTAGTCTTCCCTTCTCCTCTGAACGCACATATAAGGGATCATATATACTTTTTCCTCTAATCTTCCTTCCTCTTATTCATCCCATTATTACAGTCTACAATATAAGCATGCGTTTACTGGAAACTCCAGAATTACAAGTCAAGGAATCAAATAACTATATATTTTCATCCCTCCCTCCTAACTTCCAAATCAAATCCCTGTTTCATAAACACCATCTGTATAACAGACTACCTGCTATAGCTTTACCTGCCCCTCTGACTCCATCTCCAGAGAAACACACAGAATTTTTGCCTCTAATCTTCCTCCAAATCATTCTGATACCATAGCTTATTAATACCAACAGGCATTCCCTCTAAACCCTTTTAGCTTATCTTGACAGTCAAACAAGTAGGCCAACAAAGCAGGGTTATCAAACTTTGGATCTTCATTTTTGCTCCTCTCCTCCATATCTAACATTCAGTCTCATAGCTCTGTAGCAGACTGCCCATTGGGGCCTATACTAATGGTTTGCCCCCATTCACAGCAAAGAAAGCAAATCATAGTGGCGCAGACCAATTTCCTCGCTTTTGTGGACTTCCTCAAGCCCCCAACTCATGCCCATCTTTAAGTGTCAGCTCCATATACCTAGAAACATAGTTTTCCTGGAACCCCCGATGGCCACACCAACCAGGAACCCAGAAGAATTTCCTATCAGGCCACACAAGGCATAGAAGGCAACAAAACCCATGGATCAAAACACCCACCAAAAAAGGCAAGATCAGATATCATCAACAAGAATTACAATCTTCACAAACCCAGAAACTTAGATGTCAATGCAAAGATGCCATCAATATCATCCAGGTCAATAAGTCATGGCTACATACCTTAAAGAGTAGGTCCTAAGGAGGTCAATATAGCTGAAGCACAAGACAAAGACTTTAAGTAGCCTTTATAAATACGATAGAAGAGCCGGGCAGTGGTGCTGCACGCCTTTTATCCCAGCACTTGGGAGGCAGAGGCAGGTAGATTTCTGAGTTCGAGGCCAGCCTGGTCTACAGAGTGAGTTCTAGGACAGTCAGGGCTACACAGAGAAACACTGTCTCGAAAAAACAACAACAATAAATAAATAAATAAATAAATAAATAAATAAATAAATAAATATGATAGAAGTCCTTAAAGAAGGAATGAACAAATCCTTAAAAGAAATGTATAAAAACAAAAACAGTAGAAGAAAATGAGGATCTGAAAGCAGAAATGTGATCAATAAAGGAAATTTAAAAGGAGGGGAAATTGGAAATGAAAAATTTAGAAACTTGAAGTTGAAACTCAGAGGCAAGACTCAACAGAATATTAGAGAAGGAATCTTGGGTATTAATGACATGATAGAAGACAAAGATACCTTGGTCAAAGAAAGTATTAAATCTAAACAAAAAAATCCTGGTACAAAAATCCTGGCACAAAACATTAAGGAAATCTGACACACTTTGAAAAGACTAAATCTAATAGGAATAGAGGAAGGAAAATAAATCCAAGTCAAAGGATCCAGATAATATTTTCTAAAAATCAATGGAGAAACTTTTCCTAAACTAAGAAGGAAAATCCTCTAAATGTATGAGAAGCATACAGAACACCAAGTAGACATGAGGAGACAAGAAATTTACCTTGAAAAAAACAATCAAAACATGAAAAGCGCAGAATAGATAAAAACTATTAAAATCTACAAGGGAAAAATACTGAGCACCATATAAAGCCAGACCTATTAGAATAACAGATGACTGTTCAGTGGATACTCTAAAAGCTAGAAAGGCCTCGGTAGATGTTCCATAGACATTAAGATGCCACAGATGACTGCTTAGACTATTATGTTGATCAAAACTTTCAATCACAATAGATGTACACATAAACTATTCTCTGAAAATCACCAAATGTAAGCACCATCTAACTACAATGCAGCTAGACAAGGGCATTGAAGGAATTCTAAACTAAGGAGGTTAACCACACCTGAGAAAACCCAAGGAATAGATAATTCAAGAATAGTAAATCAGAAGAAGACATACACACACACATACACACACACATACACACACACACATACACACATACATACATATGCCCGTGCTCTTGTGCGCACACACACACACACACATACACTCATACACACCACAAAAGCAAAGTAACAGGAACTGACAAATACTATTCATTGAAATCCCTCAAATTCATTAGTCTTAATTACCCAATATAAGGAAACAGACTAACAGAATAGATATGAAAACAGGATCCATCCTTCTGCTGTATCCAAAAGCATATCTTTTTTGTTAGATATTTTTTTTTGGTTTTGGAGACAGGGTTTCTTTTTATATCTGTGTAGCCCTGGCTGCCCTGGGACTTACTCTGTACACCAGGCTGGCCTCAAACTCAGAAATTCACCTGTCTCTGCCTCCCAAGTGCTGGGATTAAAGGCATGCACCACCACTGCCCAGCTATATTTTATTTATTTACATTTCAAATATTATCTCCTTTCCTGGTTTCCCCTCCAAAAACTCCTGATCCCATCCACCCTCCCTGCTCACCAACCCTCCCACTCCTGCTTCCCTATCCCGGCATTTCTCTGTACTGGGACATCAAGCCTTCAAAGGACGAAGGGCCTTTCCTCTGATTGATGCTCAACAAGGCCATCCTCTGCTACATATGTGTCTGGAGCCATGAGTCACTCCATTTGTACTCTTTGGTTAATGGTTTAGTCCCTGGGAGCTCTGGGGGTCCAGGGTGGTTCAAATTATTGTTCCTCCTATGGCTCTGAAAACCACTTCAGCTCCTCAGGTCCTTTCTCTAGGTCCTCCATTAGGGACCCTGTTCTCTGTCCATTGGTTGGCTGTGAGCATCAGCTTCTGTATTTGTCAGGCAATGGCAGAGCCTCTCAAGAGACAGCTATATCAGGCTCCTGTCAGCTAGCACTTGTTAGCATCCACAATAGTGTCTGGGTTTCATAATTGCATATGAGATGGATTGCCAGGTGGTGTAGTCCCAAGAAATATATCTTAAACTCAAGGATAGAACTCATTTCATCGTAGAAGAATGCAAAGGATATTCCAAGAAAAGGGACCTAAGAACAATGTTGATAGAGCCATTTTAATATCTAACAAAATAGACTTAGAACGAAAACTAATCGAAAAAGATAGCAAAGGATATGACATTCACATAAAAAATGATCCACAAGAAAACTTTGAATCTATGCACCAAACACAAGTTCAAAAAAGAAACAATAAGACATCACATATTGATTCTCAGATATTGATAATGGGAGATGTCAATATCTTACCCTCACCAGTAGCCACATCATTCAGACCCAAACTAAATAAAGAAATTCTGGAGATAATAGACATTATAAAGTTAATGGACCTGAGAGATATTTATAGAACATTTCAGCCAAACAGAAAATAATGTATCATCTTCTCAGAACTTTATTGAAATTTCCCCATCATTGATCACATACTCAGACACAAAGGGAATCTCAACAGATACAAGAAAATTGAAATAATACCCTGAGTCCTATGATTAGATCACCCCAGAATACAGCTTGTTAGCAGTAATCAAAACAAAAGAAAGCTTATAACTCATGGAAATTGAACAACTATCCACCAAATGCATTCTGAGTCAGGATAGAAATAAGTAAATTAAGTGAATACACAGAATACCCAAAGTTTATGGGACACAAAGAAAGTGGTTTTGTGATACAAGTTCATAGCAATGAGTGCCCACATTAAAATAAAAACAAAAACATATATGGGAACATCTCATATTAGCAATTTAATAGTATGCATGAAAACTCTAGAGCATTGTTTTTCAATCTCGCTGATGCTATGGCAATTTAATATAGTTCCTCATGCTATAGTTACACTCAACCATAAAATTATTTGGTTTCTATGTCACACCTGAGAAAAGGAGAATACTCGTTCACTGCTGTTGAGATTGAAAAATTTGTACAATGACTGTGGATATATACTTTAGTTTATATAAAGTATTTAGTTTAGTTTATTTTAGTTTCCACTCGATTAATTTTCCACACAAAGCCCCAAATGGCCATTAATTTTAGCTATATCTCCCCATATTATCTCCCTCCTCCGGTTCTTCCATTAATTACTTGATACTCCCCTTCTATTCACTCCAATCCATCAATAAGTATTTTTGTATTCCATTTCCTAGGAAGATATGAATATGAGTATGGAGGTACCTCTAGAAGATGGGAATCAATCTACCTAAAGATCCAGCTATATCATTCTTGTCCAGATACCCAAAGGATGCTTTGTGGTTCCACAGAGACACTTACTCAACTATGTTCATTGCTGCTCCACATCGTATCCATAAATCAGAAATAGCCTAGATGTTCTTCAACGAATGTATAGATTAAGAAAATGTATTACATTTATACATTAAAGTATTACTCAGGTGTTAAAAAATGAAATCATGATTTTCTCAAGTAAATTGATAGAACTAGAAAAGCATAACCTGAGTACTGCAACCCATACACAGAAAGACAAATATGCTCTGTTTTTATTTGTGAGTATTAGTTGTTACACCAATGATAACTAAGCTACAATGTGTAAAACCATAAAGGATAATTATAGAGTAAGGAACCAGTGGGTGACAAATAAATCTTCATAGGCAAGGGAATAGAACAGATAGTTATGCATGAATTTGGAGTGACTGGAATGATGGTGTCAAGTGGGAAAAGAAAAAGTGGGACTAAGGAAGGAATACAGGAAAATGTAGCTAAAATTAATGGTCACTTTAAGCTTAGTACTGAAACCTTATGTGGTAGAAGATTTCTTTTGAGAACTGATCAGAGTTGTTCAAGAGACACCCAAAGTACTAAGAGCTATTGCTGTTGCTCTTGTTTTGCACCTCAGAGGTGGAAGGTAAGCTCCCATTGCTGAAGACACCATGTACCTCAGAGGCAGAGCCCTGAGGCCTCTGAGCTGGGATTAACCTGAATGCCTCTGTCTTGAGGACCAGCTTTTATGTTACTAAAATTCCCCATATATGTTTCCAAAGGAGGGCAGCAATCTAGAGTTCTACCCATGATACCTATGAACCATAACAAACAACCAGCATAGTACAGTTACCCTAAGAGTGCAGTAGTGACATGCATATCTTGCCGGTAACCAGATGCTCTCTATTTGGATTTAATACCTGCTCTTCAAGTCTGGTTCTGAAAACCAAGACAGCTACCCAGGTTTAGTAAAGTCAAAAATTTTGGAGAAGACCCTACAATAGCCATTTTATTAAACCAGTACAATCTCTAAATACATTCTTAATATGTATTGGTCATATTTTTGTCAATAAATGATCATTAACTTTGCAATATAAAGATCATTACATAAAAACCCACAGAGTAATGGATTCCAGTCCCAAATGATATATCTATAACACAACTCCTAAACATAAGTATCAAGTATAATTACAGAAGATGGTAGAAGAAATTGTAAGATCCAATGGAAGGAGGAGTTTGGTTTGAAATTCTGTCTTCTAGAAATATCAGAAGCTATACCAATGAAGTCTCATGAACATGCTTCCTTAACATGACCAGAGAAAGGTAACACCAATAGACATATTAATCTGGAAGAGGGAAATCTCAAGATGCCTCAACTCCATACAATGAACTCTAGGTAACTAAAGAATCTGAGAATGGAAGAAATATTCTCCCCCAGGAAAGACCACATCAAATGGTCATCACTGGAAATCTATGCAAATAACATAGTATGAATTCAGCATATTGTATTTCTGTATTTATAAATGTGCATGATTGTGTGTGGGGTGGGGTGAGTAAAGTGAGTGTGTGTAATAACAAAGAAAAAGAGACCATAAATTTTATGGATTTGACAGAAAGCAATGCCATAGACAGGAGTGTTTGGAGAGGTAAAAGTGAAGGGAGAAATAATATAATTATATTAAACTTCAAAAACTAAGTTTTAAAATATTAAAAAGCCAAAAATAGAACAACCACAATATCAAGCTGTAGTAATTTTTGGCATATACCCAAAGGACTCTCTGCCTTACTAAAGAGATACTTGCTAATTTAAGGTCATTGAAGTTCTATTCATAATAAGAAATCAGAAACAACCAGGATGCCAATGGTAAGATCATATTTCAGAAAACATCACATTATTATGGCATAACGCATCAAGAAGTTTATCTGGTACACAACTGGCAGCTTCATGCCTAATGGCTGTTGTGCACAGTGCTAGAAGAGGCTATATATGCTACCAGAGGAGGAAAGTAATCATGAATATCACACAGCTAAAATGCCCTGGGACTTATAATAATGGCCTGCCTTCATGATGTGCCAATGGTGCAATAGGTGTGCAAATGTTACATGAGTAACCAGATACATTTTTATTGGATTTAATACCTGTTCCAGAAATGGGACCCAAACCTGATATTGTTAATGAGGAGACAGTTATTATTCTCAAATTTATGATAATCACTTTGGATGTAGAGAAGGGAATGATATTTGGAAGACTTAAAGCATCAAAACTACCTTGGAGAGGACTAGAGAAATAATATAGATAATAATACTTAAATTAAGGTCACATCTTATCCCACTCATATGGCTATTTTAGAATGTAAATAGCAATTAATTCTGGCTAAACAATGCAGGTATAGAAGAACTGTCATTCTCTGCCAGTAATAAGCTGTACTGGTAGAATAACTGGTGGAGGTTCCTCAACAAACAACAACAACAAAAAATCTTACTATATGATCTACCTCTTTAGTTCTTGAGTTTGTTCAAAATCATCAAAGGCAAGTTACTCCAAAAATATACCAATCATATTTATCACAGCAGTTTTCTCCATATTCAAATTATGGAATAAACCTAGGTGCCATGACTGAAGAGAAGAAAATATAGTATTTATATGTAAATATATTTATTCTTCTATAAAGATTAATATAATTTTTCATGCATATTAAATGGAAAGGATTTAAGCTCGTGATGATAAGTGAAATTAGCCCAAGTCACAGTATTTATTATTTCTCTCATATGTGAAAATTTGTAGAAAAGCAATATAAAAGTTAAAGCAGTGTTGCATCTGTGAGAACAAAAAATCCTATGGGTCAAAGTGAAAAATAAAAAGTGGTAAAATGTATGAGTATGATCAGAATATTACATAGATATATGGAAATATAGGGAAACCTATTATTCCTAATATAATCAGTGTGTTATAAAATTATACCAAGTTAATGAAATGAGGAGTTATACTGAAGGTTTCCACAAGCAGTAGAAGTAGTTCAATCTGCCTTTCTAAATGTCTTTTTTTCCCTTGATCATCTGCTCAACACATAATTCAGGAGGGTTGAAAATTTATGCTTCTATAAATTTCTTGCTAATTCCATAGGAAATTTACCCCAATTGAAAGCCAACACCAAAGTTTGTCATCCATTTATACCTCCTATAAAGTGCTCAGACCAGATTTATAAATATAGGGATTATGATCTCATGAAATTCATATGGTTTTGTGGCATTCAATCATGGATCTTCTACAGTGTAAGAATCTGAAGACAAATTGAATAACACCTTGGATGGATGTAAGCACAGATTTGTTAATCAATAAATTTTAGGTGAATTTTGCTATCATTGCTTAATTTCAATACATCATATGCTTATATAAAATTTAGAAGTATCACAGTGAATTAAAACTAACTTTAAAAGATACATCAGAAGCTATGATTTTTAAATCCTAGAATAAGGACCTATAATGACTAGATTCCATTTTGTTTTTCTAATAAAATTTTTGCCTTCAGCAAGTCTTTTAACTTAGTTCATAAGCTGAGAATATTTATTGGTGATAAGCATTATAAATGCCTTTGAAATGCTTCTCTAATGCACCTGCCTCAAACTTTACAACAAATATCCACAGATCTGAATGAAANGTAATGTTTTTTGCTAAGATTTCATCATGGTATCAAAAATTATATGCTTGATATGATTTTACAATAACAGCTACAAAAGTACAGCCTCTCCTGTAATCACTATAGTAAACACTACATTAATTCGAAAAGATTCTGTCAAGGCCAAAAACAGTTTTATTTTCTTTTTTATTAGCTATTTGCTTTATTTACATTTCAAATGGTATCCCCTTTCCTTGTTACCTCTCCGAAAAACCCCTATCCAATCCCCTCTCTCCCAGTCCCTGCCTTAATTTCCTGACTTGTATTCTCCTATTTTGGGGAATGGGGCCTTCACAGGACCAATGGCCTCTTCTCTCATTGTTGTCTGAAATGGCTATCTTCTGCTACATATGTAGCTGGAGTCATGGGGCCCTCCATGTGTACTGTTTGGTTGGTGGTTTAGTCCCTGGGAACTCTGGGGTTACTGATTGGTACATATCACTGTTTCAACTGCAGGGCTGCAAACCTCTTCAGCTGCTTGGGTCTGCAGTTCCTCAGAAAACTTGACATAGCACTACCTGAGGACCCAGCTATACAACTCCTTGGCATATACTCAAAAGATGCTCCAATATGTAATAAGGACATATGTTCCACTATGTTCATAGGAGCCTTATTCATAATAACCAGAAGCTGGAAAGAACCCAGATGTCCCTCAACAGAGGAACGGATGCAAAAAATGTGGTACATTTACACAATGGAGTACTCCTCAGCTATTAAATACAATGAATTCATGAAATTCTTGGCAAATGGATGGAGCTAGAAAATGTCATCCTGAGTGAGGTAACCCAAATCACAAAAGAACACATATAGTATACACTTGCTTGTAAGTAGATATTAGCCCAAAAGCTCAGAATACCCTAGATACAACTCACAGACTACATGAAGCTCAAGAAGAAGAAAGATCAAAGTGTGGATACTTTGATACTTATTGGAAGGTGGATCCAAATACCCATGGCTGACAGCCAACCAATAATTGAGCATAGGGTCCCCAGTGGGAAGATAGAAACAATCAATATTACAATATCAATTATATTCATGGTTAAATCCCCCCCAAAGATTTCTCTTTGACCCTTGGGCTAAGTGTATCCAGGGAGCTGCTTTTGGTTAATAACATTTCTCAACTGCAAGACTTGGAACAATTTCTAACAAGTTCAATTTCATCCTAGTAACAAAAATTTCAGTGTTGAAACTTACAATGTTATATGCACATACAGAGTTCACCAAGTTTACTTATTTTTAAAATTGACCCTCCCTACATAAATATATCATGAATGTTATCCATTTTAAAACTTAGTTATTGTAGAAGAGCAGTTCATGATGAGTTTGGAACATTATTTTTTAGTTTTAGAAATGAATGCACTTCCTTTATTTATAAATACTTTATATACTCCTTCACACTTTCATTACTCATATTTATATAAAGCATATACTACATCCATGTAAAAATATACTGTACTGTTATTTTAGTCCACTTAATACATGCTCCTATTACCTTGTTTCTCCCACTAAACACCGTTCTTCTTCCCGATATTTGCCAATCCTATTCTCACATCTTTTTGTTTTGTTTGTTGCCCATCTCATTTCATTAGGGTTGTGTGAATGAGCATGAACATGGAGTCAGTACTTGAGTGAAGACAGCTTGTCATAATGTAAAGATTTTTCACAAATATAGATGAATTGGCAGTTTCTGGATGTGATATGTTTAATTTCAGATTAAAATACTAATTTTTACTGAACTTCCTAAGCCAATAAAATATATTTAGAAAACAAGGAAATCATTTTGTTGACCTTAGAGGTCTCCTTACTCCTATGTTTTGTTATTTCGTATATCCTCAATTTAAAAAAATCTCAGTTTACTCAGCTTCTTAAATTCTCATTACATTTTGTAAATTATGTAGATGAATGTTAAAGGATAGCCATCAATAAGAGAAATGGAAAATTGAATGATAACTCAAACTGTAAAAATATATGTTGATACATACTATATATTTATGCCATAAAAAATCTTTATAGTATGTAACTAACTTTGGTGATATTTTATATCATTATTTCAATATTATATCAAGATACTTCTGGTTTTTCTTTAAAAATGTGCAAAATGTCATAAAAGAAAAATGTGATGATTTTAGAAATGAGCAAACTCTGAAAGCAAATTTTTCATGGTTTGATGATTTCTATCTACTTTTCCTATAAACAGGAGCACCTACCTAAGACTTTCCATATAGAAGGCACTCAGTAATAGTTGCAAAATATTATATATGCTTCACTATATGGCAAATACTAAAGATACTTCACTGATCAGCAACCAACCTTTATGAAGCATGGTTTGATGGGTGCAGGTTGCATGTCATGTTGGACAATAAGCCTACTAAATTTTATATAAAAATAACCTAATTGTTTAATACATATGCCATTACTATACAAATCTCGAAAACATTGATTTTTTTTAAAGGTACATATTAAAGTTCACATTTCCTTTTTACAACATTGATGTATGAGGGTACACATTTGACTCCTACATGAAGTATCTAAATTTTACTAACTCATAGCCAAACATCTTTTTTTTCTCATGGAAAAACTATTTCATATTCATCTTGACTGATATTACATGTTTAATTACCAATTGGATTATCAGATAGATATTTTAATAAACACTTCCTGACTGAAAGAAAAATACATACATTATCTAATTGTGACAAAACTAAATGTATTAATAATGTGATTGACCAAACGAATTTGTCTACTATGTGATCACTATCCATTCCATAAATATATGATTATTTTCAAAGAATAAAAAATATTTTTAAATATTGTAAGGAACAGTAAGTGTATATTGCCTATATCAAAGAGTCATGGACAGCATATAAAACTATCTAAAAAAAGTTTCACATTTTAGGATGTGAATTAAAGAAGAGGATTCATTCAATAGACCAAAGACATATTGAAAGGCTAAAAAACAGAACAGACAAAAATATCTTGGTTTGTAAGGAAAGCATAAGTCTAAGTAAATATATTTATATTTTCAACCCCAGGACAAATAGCAGGACCCCAAAACAACACAGTAAACAGAAAAACATTATAACAAATGTATTTCATTTGGCTTTTCCCAAATACAATGCTGGATATTATAAAGGTGGTTACTAGACAAGATTATAAAATGACAAATGATAGATTAGACGGGAATGCTCTCAAAATTTAAAACATTAGGATTGTTCCTTTAATCTTCCCTTTTAAGGAAGTAAAGCTTACTCTTAAATTCAGGGTTTCCAGTTCCCTTTCTACTTGTTTGTTTAGGTATAATGTAAATTAAATGTTTTTTTTTTTTTTATTTATGGAAAGCTCGTTGGATCAGAAAGCACTCTACTGAGGTTTTACTGAAGGAGTCTGTTCGTCACACAACTGTATCAATTTAAGAACTGAAAACCATCACTAAATAATAGTTTATGCTATCTTTAGAAGTAATTGTTATTTGGAAAATAAATGCAAACTATTGACAATGATTTAAAGAATTGGCTATTCAAAGAGAACTACAGTAGAAAATGAAACTATACTGTCCTTAATGCTTCTACCATCGATCCACAGTATGATATCTATTGGATTTGGATAGGATTGATCTTACCATTACTTCATGAAGTGAGATAGCTTTGAGCAAGTCCTTAGTTCTGAACAGTCTATATTACTATAGTGATATACTCGGAAAAGAAAGGAGATCTAAGAAATTCAATAAAAGAGAAAAAACAGATCTTTGTCCTACTATCTGTGAAATGTATGATCCCTATGTCTGTCTGGAGAAGAAATTAGGAGATAGACTTGCTGAGAGAAGCTAGTCTGTATCATGATGGCAATTAGAGAGTAACATCAAAGCAGGTCTTTCCTTACTCTCTACTAAAAGTGTGTTAAACCCTTGAGCAAACATCAAACTGATTATTCATTGATCCAAGAAATTATCTTTGTGCCTTTTGTATGGTTGAAGACACTAACATCCTAAATAATACAGAACATAATACACTTTAGTGTTCATCATCAACTTCATAAATGTTTAAATAATCAACAATCATTTAAAAATATACTCATGGCATCTTTAGTGCCAGATATTCTGATTTCATATTCATTGTTCAATTGCTCAGTTCACCAAATCTATTTAATTACTCTCAGTCAAAAAGCATTATCATTAATGACATTGATGTTATTATCAATAAAATGACATTTTGAATTGGTTCACTTATTCATCAAAGTGAAATTTTTAGACAAGCTGTATTATTGTATTACCATGAGGATGCTAAATGGGAATTTGATATACCCTTTTCAAAAACTGGCTATAAAATAAAAAAGGTAAAATTCATGTGACTTTTTATGACCAAAAAATGTTATTTAACACTATCACTGGATATATTTTACCACAAATACTACTCACAATTATAAGCCACCTAACCCTAACCTTTCAGTTTTTAAAAGTAATTTTAAAATGCTTTGCCTTTCTCTTCTTTATTTTCTGAATGCTTGACTTACAATTTCTATTATCAAAATGTCTATATATTCCTTCATTTTGCAAATAATTACTAAGGATGAATATAAATGTTTATGAAAACATAACCTTTTATTAACTGAAGAAATCTTTTCTGTCAGTTTAACACAGAGGACAAGATCAGCTTGTCCAATTGTATATATTCAAATCTTTGCCCAGACAATTTTCAGCTATGTCCCAGGTGCTATTGATTCTTGGGCATAACTGTACTCAGTCTCTTCAAAACAGAAAAAGATACAAATACTTATCATTATATATTTATATGGAGAAGCACATATAGCACACATTCAGTATATCCATACCCTGCTGTATCAAATACGAGTGAAATGGACTTGAAATTTATAAAATGGATGAGACTACTTTTTTCAAAGTATTATTCAAATCCTAAAACGTGCCAATTAGTGTGAGATCAGTGATAATCACAGAGATTCCCTGTGCAGCTGTAAGATGCTATACGGATTAGAGAAAGAAAAGGCATAGGGAGAGGAAGCAAACATTTGAATGACATAAATTAAAAAGCTACAGTCATCCCTCAGTACTGATAGGGCTTGATTCAATTATGTACCACAGAAACAAAATTGCAGAAAGTAAAATACCCCATATAAAAGAGCATAGTATTCACATATAACATATCCATGTCTTATTGTACAGTTCAAATAATCTTTATAGTTATTCATGTTAATTGTGTTGTAAATATTTGTAAATAGTTGTGATATGGTTAGGGTAATAAAATATATTAGTCTAGATGAAAAGAATATATAAATATTTGACTAGGTATTTCTATTGACTGAATCCTTTCATGAAGAACCTGAACACAGGGAGAACTTCTGTGAACATGGACTCTATGCTTAATGAAGAACGTTTTTATAAGAAAAGATTGATATATTTGTGGGGTTTGCAAAAATAGATGACAATATTTTGAAAATAAGAGCTATGAGCCTGGAAAGGAAACATGGTAGAAATGATGAAAAGGAGCAATCATCAATTGAGGGAGGAGAACTGTAAAGAAGGAATTAATTCCATATAATTTGTTGGACATGAATGTGTGATAGATAGATAGATAGATAGATAGATAGATAGATAGATAGATAGATAGATAGATAGATAGATAGATGATAGATAGATAGNGATAGATAGATAGATTGATAGATTGATAGATAGAGAAAGAGATAGAAAGAGAGACAGACAGGTTCTGAGGTACAGCTGAAGTTCTGGAAGCATGAACCATGTCAAGATGGAAACCCAGAATGAGGGCCTGCACATAAAATTTTATGATGGGTACTTCCTTTATATTTTTATATTTTATGAATCCATAAATATTATTTTAACTGTCTAGTATTACAAATTGGGTTTCAACAAAACCCCATACTTTATAAATATCTACCATCTAAAAACTTAAGAGAAAATTCTTCTATACATAATTTCAAGCTTAACTGTTATGAAAGAATCAGTGAAGTACATGATTTTTGTTCTCCCCCATTGATATTATGAGTCAATTTTAGTAGTGGTTGCAGCTATCACTTTTTCAGAATAGAATTCTTCTGTTATGCATATGCACCTCTACAATATTACATGTTCTTTATTCTTACTATTACCATTTGAAATGCTGAATTGCTTCTTAGTTTACAAATGCATAAATGTTTATGCATTCTATTAGTTTTAGGCATAGCCCTAAGATCGACAGCTATTACTTATAATATAAAGATAAGAAGCAAAGATGGGGATTTCTTTCTAGATAATTTTTTAGTGTCAACTTATGTTAAAAGACTACAGACTTAATGGTGATAAGCAAAGAATACGTCTTTTCTGTCAGGTTCAATGATGTAAGGATTAGACACGTCGCAGCTGACTTAGAATTCATGACACTGGGCTCGAATCTTACCTCTGTATGGTACTATCGGCTTCAGCAAGTAAAATCCATCCTATCTCAATATTCTGTAACTTGTGTTTCTGATAAAAAATAAATTCTGATAGAAATAATTTACATTTCTRTTTCATTAGTCAGAGGAAATATGTATTCGAAAGTCTTTGAAAACCGTGAGATTGTGAGTTGAAGGAGATAAATGCTTCTGTTGTTCTGAGTAGCTTTAATTATACAGAATAATAAGTACCCAAATAAAGTACAAATAACATTTTGAATCCTTACTCCTAGACTTTGTGAGGTATAGAAAAGTACAATCTATTGTTAGGCATCAAAGGGTTTCTTAATTCAATGTACCATAAGATGTGTGCAATGCACAAATGTAAACCTGATCTTTGTAGGCCCAAAATATAGGGGCATAGTTGAATCTTTTTCTGGAATATTTCTCACACAAAAGTTGCCTCGTGGGACCTCTAGAAGTATAGTGGTTATGTCTAGTAGTAGAAGAAGACAATAACTTGATGTTTAGAGAAATCAAAAGGAAAGCTTTAGCCAGAGAAGCAGAAAGAAAACTGAATGCATGTAATTTAGTGGAGAAATGAGGTAAAAAGAAAGGCTTGACTAGGTTTGTCTCATTATTGAGTACAGGATCAATATAGAGATGAAAGAATATGTTTCGTGTATAAGCCACAAACACTGCTGAGTCATATCCTCATTCCAGTAACAAGAAGAACAAATAAAAGATTGTGAGAAATGCAATGAAGTTTACATGAGGACATGCTGAAATTTATAAGCACATAAAAATTGTTGAAATGAGCTAGAAATGCAGCTGAAACTAGACACTGAGAGTAATATAGACATAGATACTATGGTAGTTTACACATAGATTGAAGACTTAATTAAATTGCAATGATAAAATAATCTATATGCAAATAAAAACAAGAGACTGCTCTACATATTTCTATGCTAAGGGGGTTGAAAGAGAAAATGGCAGATTAAAAACAATGTAGAACAGAATCATGGACTTCCTGAGTTTAGAAGTCCTGAAAAGTCTTACTGATAGAAGAAGCCACCAATATAAATGACTTTTTTAGTCACTAAGAAGATCTATTTATTGAAAAAAATAAAGCAAATTCTACAGAAGGCATTTGGTAAAAGGATATATATTAGGAAGATAAACATCTTAAAGCTTTTGGAGAAAGAAATCAGGAAAATGCTTTGTCAACATGTAGAAATTTTAGATGGGATAGGGATCCATTGAGAAAACCCAATGATCAAAGATTATTGTAGATTTTTAAAATATAAGATTAAGAACCAAGTACATGTGATGAGCAATGTCACAAGAATAGGAATTGATTATCACTCATCTATGACAGGTAGGTGATACAAAGAACCAGCTAAATCATTTGTATCTGGTATTTGAAGCTAGGTCACAATATTTCAATAATTTAAGCAAAAAATTCAGGTTTGAAACAAATATACATAACTGAGTAATCTGAGATATTGAGGCCAGTAAAGATAATTGAAGTTTATGTTTTTTCTGCGCATGAAAGTTACCTTCTCAGCACTCTCTTATAACAAAAATGAAAATTGGTGTTTTCCCACATATTCCCAATTACTTGCACAAAACCTGGTGCAATCTACTCCAATGAATTTTAAGTTCACTGCAAGTATCACAAGTAGGCTTATTCATCCAGAGACATCAGTGAACACTCTTATAGTGTGAAAACAATGTTCTCAAATTTGTGTGCAGTATCAACTTATAATGTGCTTCCTTTAGCAATAATCACAGCACATCATTGTTGTTCTCTTACAACTTATGTTTCAACAAAAAAGTAGAGTATTTCAAAATCAGTAGAAGATTCTTTTGTTGAAAGCTAAACATTAGGTTTATTTCAGAAGTTTGTATCACATAATACAAATGCACTGCATTTTATGACATATCGTGTATTTAGTGATATTTAGACAAAGGTAAAGTGAACAAAATGAGCCTGCAAATTGTAAGATCATTTGCAATTATTTCATTAAGAAGTCATATCTAAGCAAGGCCCTAATGAAGTGGTAATGAGGGGAAAATGTGCTGCCACAACAAGCATCAGAGAAAACCTAGAAAGTGTGACTCAGTAAAGTGATAATGAGGGAGAAAAGTCTTCTATCTTTGTCTTGGTTTATACTTCTTTGTTTCAGAATGTTGAATATATCCCTTAAATCTTAGTCGTTTCCACGGGAAAGAGATAAAACAGAGTTAAGAGGTTAGATGTGTGGAGAGAGGGGGATAAATTTAAACTGAAAATGGCAGTAAAAATAGTACTTCTCATGTCAAAGCCATTGATATAAGCCCCCCAGTAACAGGCAAGGTCAAATTTGTATTTATGGATAAGAAAGACACTGTTGAAGAGTCTTGTTTGAAATTATAGAACAAGTATTTGTAAAATCAAAAGTGAAGAATACTGAAACATTTTCTTATTAGATATCTTTACTCAGCATTGTAAGAAAACTGTTCCAACTGAGAAGTTATAATTCTGCCCCCAAACAGATGTTTCCTTTGGGGGAAATCTTTCATGGTATAGAATATTGTGTCTCCTCTGTCAATTAGATGATACATAGCTGGATTATTAAATGCACTAACATGTAAAAAAGTTAATGAGTGTCCTAAAGTGTGTAGTTTTAAATATACCAATAGGATCAGGCCTATAATGCTAATTTACCATTCTGAGTATAGGCCTGATTAAAGTCACTTTCTTAAGATATTTCAAATTGCTCATCTAAGCCAAATAAAGATTTCGTCTTGAAGATAATGCTGGAAAATTTATCAATTCTCGTATACTTCATTTTCATAATCATATATGGGTCAGTTTCCTTATATTTTTAGGTTTCCTATGTTGAAAATATAGAAAACTCCACTAGAAAATTCTTGTAAAAAGTGTAGTGTTAAAGGTTGCACAGAATCTAAGTTGTCTGCATAAATGAAACTTTTCTTACAAATAATAAAAAAAATTATGTATATGACCATATATTGTAGATTGGGGTTATACTTCAGTAGAAATATCTTTATGGAATGAGTATATATTGAGCATATCTAGTTTGTATCTAGTTTGGGAATATGTCATTTACACATAAGGTAACTAGGCATTTAAGAGTTATCCCCCAAAACAACAAAACGAGTATAATTACTACTTATTATCTATGTGCTCAGAGATTTTAGAGTTGTATGCACAATTTTAAATAAGATTCTGCTTTTTAATAAACATTGGTAGATTTTGTAACAGCATCTCTTGTAACTGTGATTATATTAAGAATATCAGGTTACTATTGACATCCACATCCTAATCAAGAATCAACTTTTCTTAACCCTAGATAGACCTCATGACAGCAGCAATATGGGAGAAAATCTAATAATAGGACAACAACAACAAAAAAATCTCTCAGGGAGTGAAAAAAAAACACTGAAGTCTTCAAACAATAAAAGAATGGTTAAATCTTCAGGGATGAATTTCTCTGATCTGCAAGGAAGAGAGAAGAGAGTAAATATTGACAGACCTGTGAAGAGAATGGGCTCTGTGTGGAATCAGAGGTGGAGACATAAGCAGCCTGTGTGAAGGCATAGCTCTTGAATCGAGGCTTAGGAGATGAAGTTTGCTCATAGCCCTGTGCTAGACTGACTGTGATCTGGAAGTAGGTAGAAGAAGAGAAGGAGAGAGAAGAAGAACAATGGGGTTAGTAATTGGGATGGATTTCTGTCAAACTCACTAGAAAACAGAACATTAAACTCAAAGGTTGAAATGAAATATTTAACATTAAGAAACAAATGACAGTAAAATCTAATGTTTTAATGGAAAAAAATCACAGCTTTGGTCTTTCTGGAAAGGAAAAACACTGAGAAAATAATGAAAGTAGGATTTAACTCTCAGTTTCCAAGGGACATAACTTCAGCAGTTCTATAGCATGAGATTCTAAGATCTAGCAAAAATGCGCACCCAAAAGCAATTTCCTCTGAACCCAAAGTAAATAAAGCCAGAATTCATCAGGTCGATAACTTGGTATGGACTGAAGCTTTCATGAGCATAAAAATAGAACTAGCTCAGGAGACTGAAAAATTAGGCCCAAGAACTTTCCATTCCTTCAGCAAAATGTTGCTAAAGGCATTCTCAACATTGATTTTCTTTAAGAAAATAAGACACCCAGGATACCTACTGTTGAGAATGAGAAAAATACCTAATTAGTAGAATTCCTTTGTACTTATCACAAT
>BDUI01002964.1:90779-108864 GCA_002335545.1 Apodemus speciosus | reverse complement strand
AGGCGTGCGCCACCACCGCCCGGCTTGTTATTTTTTTGAGAAGTGCTGAGGGTCCCAGGACAGCTACATGGGTCACCCCACTCATTCAGAAATTTACCTTTATTACAGAAAGTCCATTTTGGTTTTGTTCTTGGTCCTAGGAAAACTCTGTAGCCATGGCCTGTGTTCTTTCTGTGAAATTGCGGGCTCTCTGCAACTTCATAAGATGGCATTGGGTTTTTCCAAACTCTCTGTGCTATGTGATAGGAAGTTCTTGAAATCTGCTCAATACTACCAACTGTTGTCCCCTCCCTGGGTTCCTTTGTGCACTGCCCTCCCTATGGGCTGAACCCAGTGCTCACAGGTGTGAGGCCGTCACTCTACTCCCAGGTGTCTGTTAGTCCTTCTCTGACCAAGCCCTGCTCAGTCAGATCCAGTGCAGGAGCGAGGATCAAAAAGAAAGAAACAATTAGACAAAACTGCAGCATAGCTTTAGTCAATTAATGGACTGAAGGCAGGTTTATTTTTTTTCCAATCCGCTTTTATACCATTTAAATTACATGCAGGTATTAAGGTAGAGTAGCACAAAGAGGAATCATGCAAGACAATAGTCAAGGAACGAGCAAGACAAACATGAAGTCCCGTTTCTAAGGATGATCAGATGTCTGAGCCTACTTCTGCGTCCTAGCCTAGAGTCTCAATCATGGCTGAAGCCTGCTTCTTTGTCCCTCCTTAACGTCAGATTCCTGCCTGGACTTACCTCTTTGTCATGCCCTGATGTCAGATTCCTGCCAAGGGAACCTCAAAAAGCTCTCCCTCACACCGCCCCTCCTCCACCTCCTGCCCTCTGCCCTTCCCTTCCTTACTTCCGTCTCTTACTTCTTTCAGGGAGAACCTGGCCCCAAAGGAGACCCTGGTGAGAAGAGCCACTGGGTAAGCTACAGCCCTCCCCTGCCTCCCTCCTCCTGCCCACCCCTGCCCTCCCCATGTTCCCCCTGCCCTCCCCTCCTCCTACCCTTCCCTGCCTCCCTGCCTCCCCTCCTCCTACCCTCCCCTGCCTCCCCGTGTGCCCCCTGCCCTCCCCGTGTTCCCCCTGCCTCCCTATGCCCTGCTATGCCCTCCCCTGTCCTGGGTGTTGTGTAAAGAATTCTCTCACCAGTAGACCCTGGGATCAAGGGTGACTTCTGGGAGCCCTGCTTCCGCCGTCCCTCCCCTCCCCTCCAGCAGCCCCCACCCATGCCCTCCCTGTCTCTGTCTGCCTCTGTCTTCACCGACTCACCCTCTGTAGCCTCACCAGGCTGTTGGGCAGTTTAGGTGACCCAGGCCAGACCGCTTCTCCACGTCCATGGTCCCTCCTGTCCAAAGTTTTGGCTTTGTCCTGTTGACCACAGAAGGAAGGGAAATGTGAAGAAAGCATTCACCTAAAACAGGAAGGGGACACAAAGGGATGCACAAAGGATCCATGGGACAAAGGACTGGGGACCTAGAAACCAACAGACACAGAGAACCCAGGAAGCTTGGGAAGGGGAACCTCGAAACCATTATGTATATGTTTGACATGGTTAGTGAGGCCAGGGGACCTAACTCTGCTCTGCCCAAAAGATCTTTAATAGGTACCATCACATACTTCAAGTGATCACTAGGGAAGCCTAGAAACTGTCATATGCAAAGAGAACCATAGAAACGTAGATAAAGTGATCTAGACACTACCACACAAAGGAAGCAGAACAATAGAAAGGGAGGCCCGGAAACTGTCACACGCAGAGCAGACACTGTGTAAATGGGAAGAGACTTAGAAACCACATACTCAGAAATCTCAAGATTTCAAGGACCGCACTGGGAACCTTCAAGATCAATAGAAGTAACTAATGAACAGCTTTGGGGCCTAGGAATCTACTCTGCCTAAAGACAGAGAAGGAAGCCTAGACCACACCATGCCCTGAAGTCTCAGGTGCCCGCACTTGGGAACCATTGCTAACATCGGAAGCATTTGGAAAATAGGCAGGCAGGGCATAAACATCCCCACAAGACAGACAGCCTGGGTGCTCTTTAGAAGCTGGCATCATGGCTTCCCTCCTGCCCTTCCTGAGCACCATTGGTGAGGGTTTGGCCAGCACTAGCTTCCAACCTTGTCTTGTCTGTTTGTGGTCATGGAGTCAGTGATGGATACAGCCGTGGTTGTCCTCACCCTGCACGAGTCCACCTCTGTGTACCCCATGACTTCTTGGGGCCCTGCTACCTCTCCCAGATGCTGGCTTCCCGACCCTCCGTCCTCACCCGACCACTCCCTGTGGTTCCTGACCGTTGACAGCGTCAGTGTGGACTCTGCTATGAGCACGGAGGCCCCTGTGAGCAGCTCTGCCTCCTCTGGGCCCTCACTCTCCCAGAGATCCAGCATGAGAAAACAGGGTTTTCCCCATCCCAGAAGGTATGGGGAAAACCAGGTCACTGCAGAGCCAGGCTACGCAGCTCCTGTGCCTGCATGGGGAGCCTTGGCCTGCCCCAGGTCAGACCTTGAACCCAGGACTAACTATAGGAGGGACCCCCAAGAGGTAGCAGGACCCCTACCTACCCACCTTCTCCCTTTCATCACTTGCACTTCTATTCCTGCTTGCTGCCTGGGAGAGGGTTTGCAGGGCAGGAGATGCATGTGGCTTCCGGGCTGAGGGACCAGCTCTGTTAGAGGTAGGCAGGGGATCCTGGTACCGTGGGAACATCCTACAGACACACTTCACCTACCAGCGCCCCCTAGAGGTAGTGTGGCTTTCAGAGCCACTTGCCACGTTTAGCTGTAGCTCAGCAGTGTCACCAGGTGGTCATAGTCGCGTACTGCAGGAGCTGAGTGACGAGTTACTCTACCTAGTTGTGAGGGAAGCAAGCCTTCATCCCTATTTGGACAGGGAAACCGAGGACCAGCTCTGCGGAGCAAACTGGTGGCACCAAAAATGAGACCCAAAGTGAAACAGGCTAAGACATCTAAATTCCCAGAGGTGCTAGAGAATCCATTACTGTTCCCTAAACATCACTGTGTACACCAGGCTCAGCGCTGGGCATGCAGAGAGGCAGTCTGAAGACACAGGCCCCAGGAGGGGTCACCATGGTAGCAGCCACAGGACAAAAGCTGAGTTGGGGGTGCCTGTGCCAATAGTGTATTGGTGATGAAAAGGGACCTAAGCAGTCGCAGAGGATCCAGACAGAGAAGTGGGGAGAGCAGATAGAGAGAGCCTGGAACAGGTTCAGAGTAGCAAGTCCTTGGTGTGGCAGCTTGGCAGGCAAGAAGTAAGTGAGGATAGAGGCTCTCAGACACTAGGAGGCCGCATGAAGGAATTCTAGCATTGGTGGACCTGGGGTGTCATTTAAATATTGCAATACTGGGGCGCAGGAATGGTGGCTCAGACTTGGAGTCCCAGCATTCAGATGCCCGAGGCAGAAGGATTGCTGCAAGTTCAAAGCAAACCTGGGCTTTTGGGTGAGATACTGAAGGATCTCAAAAAAATTAAGATTTTTTTTTTTAAAAAAATTAAAGAATGTGAGGAATGGTATGGTCAGGGTTTTGTTTGCAAAGTATGTTTCTGAACGCCAATTTGGAGAGTGGATTGGAGACTGAAAAGGAGTCTGGGGGGCTGTGGGCATCCTGATCTGAGGCCAGGTGTGAGCACGGACCAGCAGCAAGGCAGACGGTGGGGTCAGGGGACCTTGGGCGCTGCCTTGGCTATGAAGGGAAGTAAAGCTAGGGCTGGTATAGAAACCCACAATCCCAGCTGCTCAGGAGGCTGGGACAAAAGGATCGCAGGTTCAAGGCCAGCCTGGACAAGTTGGTGAGATCTTGTCAGAGAATATAATGAAAAGGGAGGGGCTAGGGATAGATCTCAGCGGTAGAGAAGCTACCCGGCATGTGCGAGGCTCTGTCTCCACTGTCACTCCCATGAAACACACACAGAGAGGCTCAGAGGTAAAGGGTGCTTCCTGGGGACCTGGGTTTGATTCCTATTAGTCACGGGGCAGCCCACAGTGATCTGTAAGTCTAGTCCCAAGAGGGCTTCTGGCCTTGGTGGGCACTGCCCACACGTGGTGCACAGACACACACACAAGCACAGATGCAGTACTTATACACAGAAGAAAAAATAAAAACCTTAGCCAAGGTCTGCGCCAGGTTCCTACACTGCAGTGTGTCGCGGTCCTGGCATCTTAGCCTAGCGTGGGCTTCCTGCCCCTCCCACTGGTGGTTTGTAAAGTCCTAGAGCTGTCCCCTGCTTCTCCCCAAGGAGATAAAACTAAACATTCTGAGCAGCACTTGCTGGGACCAGGTGCCCTTTGATTGTCCTCACTGGCCACTGGCCATGCTGAGAATGACTTCACAGTGTTTTAAAATACTGACCTTTTAAAATGTTTTAAGATGTATTTTTATTTATGTGCATGTGTGTAAAAGTGTATATCACATGTGTGTTGGTACCTAAAGAGGCCAGGAGAGGGCGACAGATTCCCCAGACCTGGAGTTGCATACAGGTGATCGCGAGCTGTCCAAAGTGGGTGCTGGGACCCAAACTTGGGCCCGTTGAAAGAGCAGAAAATGCTTTCAGCCATTGAGCTATTTCTCTAACTCATAAACTCTCTCTCTCTCTCTCTCTCTCTCTCTCTCTCTCTCTCTCTCTCTCTCTCTCTGTGTGTGTGTGTGTTATGCCTGTGTGTATACATGTGTGTGTGTGTTGTGGTTGTGTGTGTATGCGTGTGTAGCATTCTGTGCCCTGTTCCCTTGTGACTGAATCTGGAAACTCACATTCCCCAGCCATGTCAGCTGCCAGCGGTTGCCTTTCTCTGTACCCGCCCAGTGCTGGGGTTACCGGCATAGGGTAGTTTTTGTTTGTTTCTGTGTTTGTTTTGTTTGTTCGTATGTTTTTCATGAGGGTCTCTCTGTGTAGCCCTGGCTGTCCTAAAACTCTCTCTATAGACCAGGCTAGTCTCAAAATCATGATATGCCTGTCTCTGCTTTCCAAGTGTGAGATTAAAGGCGTGTGCCACCCACTCCTGAGCTTGGGTGGCTTTTTCCAGAATTCTGAAGCTCTGAATTCAGGCTCCCCGTCCTGCTAGCCAAGTGCTCTTCCACGAGCCATGCCCCAGCCCTGGGATGATCCATTTTCACAACCTGTTCCCATGGCGCCTGAAGAGGGGTTACTTTGGCATGTGACCTATAGTGACCCCAGTAGCCCAGGTTGAAATGGCAGTTCAGTGGGCCAAGAATAGCTCCATCTTTATTTATGATATTAACAGAACAGCTGGAGCAAACGTAATAGCCCCAGGAAGTGAAAACATTCCGTGGATACTTCGGGAGGCCTCTTGGTTGCTCAGGTGTTCTGTGGCGATCCACTGCTTCAGAGTGTTGGATGGTGAGCCAAGTGTCTCGAATTCCAGCACATGGGAGGCTGAGGCAGAGCTGTTGTGAGGTCGAGGCTAACCTGGGCCACATTATAGCTCAAGAAAAAAGTGGGGGAGGAGCTGGAAAGGTAGCAGAAGTGAGGGGCGGAGTGTAGATTCCAGGGTCCACATCAATGCTGGGTGGGCGTGGCAGCCCATCCCTAACTCCAGAGCTAGGACGGCAGAAACAGGGTTACCAGAGCAAACTCTGGGTTCAGTTGAGGGACTGTGCCTCAATAAACAAGGTGGAGATAAGAACTCAGATGTCGACTTCTAACCTCCAGGTCCATGTACATGTGTGCATGCATACACATGTGAGCACCCGTATACACACCCATACACCACACACACACACACACACACACACACATACACACACACACACACACACACACACACACACACACACACACACACACGGAGGTGGCTCAGTGGGAAAGAGCACTTGCTGCACAAACGAGAGGCCCTGAGTTCGGGTCCCTAGCACCTATGCAGAAGTCAGGCTTGGCACATACGTCTGCAACCCTAGCTAGCATCGAGGACTGGAGACAGGTGGAGCTCGGCAGGCAGCCAGACTAGCTGAAACTGCACATGGGCGACCTTAAGACCCTGTCCCAGAAAGTAAGGAAGAGAGCAAAGCAAAACAGAGTGGAGAGGCCTGGAGAGGCTCAGCGGGGGAAGGCACTTGACACAGAGTGAGTTCAATCTGTAGAACCCGCATGATGTGAAGAGGGAGCCGATTCATTCAATTCGTTCTCTGATGTCCACACACATGCTGTGGCCACAGGTTGGCCTATGACCTCAACATGCACTCTATGGCATGATCAGGCCTCTACACACACACACACACACACACACACACACACGCACACGCACACGCACACGCACACGCACACGCACGCACACATGCACATGCACACACAGGCTTCTATACAAGTATTCATGAGCATATAAACCCACACACATGCATACACCACAGACACACACACGTGCATACACCATAGACACACACATACACACATGTGCATACACCATAGACACACACATGCACACATGTGCACACTTGCATATACACACATACACACACATGTGCACACACACACATACCATACACATATACCACGCAGACACACCACACACACACACACACACACACACACACACACACACACACACACACGGAGATGTGTGTGCATACTTCACTCTTCCTGCACTAAGTTCAAGAGACTTCTAGATGCTGTCAGGTGTGGGATAATTGTCACAAACTTCCTGGTGTCTGTTGGAAAATATACCCACCTTCTGGAAGTCATTTAGGGAGGGGACCTGTGTTGGGGAAGAAAAGGACAAACTGGGAGGAAGTCCAAGAGAGGTCTCCAAGTGAGTCTGTTTGGGGACAGTGGAGAGCCCTAGGCCTGGGAGGCCTTAAAGGAGGAGCTTGGTGAAGCCACCGCCCCAACGCTGGGAATCACTGGTGCCTTCAGCGGCTGCTGAGAGGGGCTGGGCTGAGGCTGCTCTCCATGGTGGGTCAGAATGTGGAACTCATGTGGTCTTGGCAGAGAGGTGAATCGTTTCTTGAGGGAGGGGGACTGGGCCCGAACCTTAGATTAGCCTCATTTTAAGCAACAATGCCACTGAAACATTTGATTCTCACTTAATACTCATTTTAGCATGAACAGAATCACTAGCAACTAGCTTACATTCACTGATAGAGTTACGGTGGGGCAGATAGGATTGGTTATAACAGAAAACCAACTTGAATATGAATAAAGAGATAAAGATGTAAAGAATTTAAAATGGAGAGAGAGGGGTGAGAGGTAGGGGAGAGAGAGAGAGAGAGAGAGAGAGAGAGAGAGAGAGAGAGAGAGAGAGAGCGAGCGAGAGAGCACCCGGAGCACAGATGACCCAGGGATGTGTGCACAGGCTGTGAGGATGGGAGCGAGAGGTCGAGCTGGTGCCGCAGGCCTGAGAACAATATGGCTTCTTTGGAGAGAGCGGATCGGTGCCCTCCAGAGTGGCACAATGTGCACACGGCTGGGGTCAAATGGCGCTTTCTGGGAGGGTGTCCAGGGGTTGCCTCCTCCTGCCTTGCCCCCATCCTGTCCCCCTCTGTCTTGTCTGGCTGTCCATGGGTCTGGGGGCTGTGGTAGGTGGTACAGGCTACAGGTGCTTGTCCTGGGTGGGGCATGGGCCACTGGCAGGCTTTGCAGGGTCCCCTCCCTGCCCCCATCACGGCTGCATCTGTCTCTTTCCTCCACAGGGGGAGGGGTTGCACCAACTACGCGAGGCTTTGAAGATTTTAGCTGAGAGGGTTTTAATCTTGGAAACAATGATTGGGCTCTATGGTGAGTAGAGACAGACAGACGGCCAGCTGCCCAGCCCCTGCTTACCAGCCTCCCCCAAACCTTCTTGGGGTAGAACTGGCCTGAGCCCAGTTCTGGGGCTGAAGAAGCACAGGCTACAGAGACTCCTCAACCCTGAATGACCAATCCCCTCTCTCGGGGGAAGGTCCTGCTCCTGGACTCATCCTGGTGCCTCTGGCTAGGCATTGCGGGTGAAGTAGTTACTTACAGAGCTTGGAGACAACAGATGATGAGATTTGCAAGAAATTACGGGCAATGAAACAGACTCCTAAGCTGGGTATGGTGGCCCACACCTTTGATCCCAGCACTCAGGAGGCCGAGGCAGAAGGATCTCTGTGAGTTTGAGGCTAGCCTGGTCTACAGAGTGAGTTCCAGGACAGCCAGGGCTACAGAGAAACCCAGTCTTGAAAAAACAAAACAAAACAAAACAACAACAAAAAGAAAGAAAAAAAGAAACCAAACCCCTAATCAGCAAGGGATTGTGGGTAACAGCCAGACTCTAGCCATACTGGGGTCAGGGGTCATACAGTTACAGCCCAAGCCCATAGGATTATCGATAAGGGATGTAGACTCTGCTTGGGCTTCAACTCTAGAGAGGCCGTGGGCAATGGAGACAGTCTCCAGACCCGCAGGAAATAAGTTACATAGCTAGATTCCAAAGGTGCAGGGAACTGTGGGTAACAGAGGCAGACTCAGGACCCAGAGGACTCTGGGTAATAGAGCACTTGCCAGTTCTGACCAGCTTCCCCATAAAGTTCTCAAGACTCTTACAGGACCTGCCTTCCTGGCCCCAGGCATCCCTACAACAGTTGCCAACACGGTCCTAGTGTCCTACGATCCCTGTCAGGGCTCAAGAGAGCCCAACCCTTAGCCTGGCATTCACTGTCCAAGTTCCCATCCTCCTGGCTCCCTGAGGAGCTAGGCAAGCCTCCTTCTCTCACGAGGGGACACTGGCCCAGACTCCCGCCCCGAAGCCCATCAGCATGTCGCTTCCTTCACCCCCTCGGCTCCCAGCCCAGCCCTTAAAGGCCAGACTCGCACCGTCTGCTCTTCTCGATCTCCCATCAGGCTCCTAGCTTACAGAGCTTCCTGCAGCAGCAGGCTCAGCTGGAGCTCCTGGCCAGACGGGTCACACTGCTGGAAGCCATCATCTGGCCAGGTAATGGCAGGGTGGGCAGGCAGGGGCCAACCCTCCCAGGATGGGCCTGGGACAGGCTTGGGCATGAAGAGGCTGCCTCCTGGTGCTCGGTCCGGGCCAGAAGACACTGCATCCTTCCAGGCGTCGGGACAGAGAGCCTGGCACAGGGCACTAGCTGTTCCGCAGTCACCTGCCTGCGCAGGCTCCAACAACGCCAATAGATGTAGCCCTGCCCTCGTGCAGTTTAGGGCTGGGGTGGGGGCCGGGGGTAGCACTGGCACCAAAAGCTAAGAAGGGATGAGTGACAGAGTAGTGCATATAATTGTGCCTCTGGCCTGCTGGGGACATGGCTGCATGGTAGAGCATTTACCTCACTTGTACAAGTCCTTGGGTTCAGTCATCACCATGAGGAAGGGAGCCAGTTCAGGAGGAAACAGTCCAGGAGGGCTTCCTGGAGGTGATGTCTCAGTGAAGACCAGAAGGGCAAGCATTGTGGGAGAGTGAACAAGCAGAGGAAGAACGAAGGCTGAGAAGCCTGCAGGGTTGTTTTCCTCAAGGTTTCTGAGATGTGGAGAGCGGGACTGGGAATGTTCTGGAAGGCAGGTACAGGCAGCCTGAAAGGAAGTTCGGCTCCCGGCTCCCGGAGTGCGGTTAAGGAGCCCATAGCTGGTGTGGGGAGACGGGGCTAGCTATTCACAGGAATGGGCTGCTGGTCGTTTGCCCACCGAGAGCTCCCATCCCACAAGCTATCCTCTGCCCCCCCCACCCCCACACACTGCCCTGTCTCACAGCCCACATGCACACCAGTGCCCGGAGGCCTCCACAGTGTGTCCTGTCCGCCCAATCCTCCTATACAGGCGAGATCGGAGACCCTAAGTATTCACTCTGGAAATGTGAATAGGAATCAGGCAGGGTTGGGACCGACCCTTTGTTCACCCAAACCAGGAAACACCAGCTGAGCGCTCTGCTCAGATGGGTGCTGGGGACTGCCCATCAGTCCCTGTAGAGCCTCTAAGACAGCCTGAGGACGCGGGCCTTCCTGCTGGACATTGGAGACTTCGTGGAAGAGGGGACCCTGGGTGGGGTCATAGGAAACACCTGGTTGTGGCATGTGGAGGTGAAGGGACAGCCCTGACAGGAAGTTAACAGGATCTGGAGGTTGGAGTAGGTGTTGTCTAAGTCAGGAATGGTGGCCACATGCTCACTGGAGGACTGAGACAGGAGAATAGCAAATTTGAGGCTAGCCTGTTCTGTTGAACAAAACTTTGTCAAAAAACAAAAACAAAAACCAAAACACAAAAAAAAAAGTGCCCATAGACTATTTCTAATTCCCACCCATTAGCTATGTGACTTCTCTAAATCTAGAAACATCTAGAAACATGCTTCCTTGCCCTCAGCCCTGTCCCTGTCTTGGGGGGGGGGGAGGGGAGACTGGTCTTGATGGAGACTAGCAAGGCTCCACCCTAAGCCTCTGAGCACCCATGCTCATCCCGTTGCCTCCCAGGGACCTGAGGGACCACTGGGAACAGACCCCCAGCCCAGATTCTCAGCACTTCTCCTGGTGCCCGGCCCTCTCTGTATCAGTGCAACAGTAGGAGGGGCAGCTAGAGAGAGCACAGAGAGAAAGGGCTGGGGAGAGCCACTGTGACCCCATCCTGAGCTGGCCGTGCATCGGACAGCCCCTGGAAAATGTACAAGGCCCCACTCCTAAGCGGCACCTTCAGTGAGAAGTGGTCCTTACCCTGGGAACAGGGAGGTACTTGGTCAAGTACCCATCCCRGGAGAGGCGTGACTAGGAAAGAAGCCTACCCTGACCTTCTCCCTGGCTTTACCGGGTACTAACAGATACTCACAGGCTTCCCGGGCTAAAGAGCTTCTTCTTGGCTTTGAAGGATATTAGTTTTCTCAGGGGGCAAGTGTGCTGTGTTTATGCTTGGGGTTCAGCTTATGGGGGTCAGGGCAGATCTCACCACGACTCCCTTTGTGACCGACTTCAGTCTCTGTCAGCACTGCCTAGACCCTCAGTGTCTATCTGAAAGTGTCCTTAATTTTAGAAATCAGACAACTGGAGCTCAGACAGGGCTCAGTTCCCCCAGAGGCTGCTCAGGGCCAAAGCCTGACTCTWCTAAGCCCTTTCCTCCAAAATGCTTTAACCTAAGGAAAGAGGGAAACCTCCTTCCTGGCCTTTTCTTAGTTATTTCATTCGGAAGATCCAGAATTCATCGACTCCAAATAAGCCTCAAAACTCTGATCGCTGCCAGGCGTGGGATCGTACGGATCCCAGCACCCGCGGAGGCAGAGGCTCCCGGGTAAAATTAAGGCCKGCCTGGTCCACAGATCAAATGCAGGACAGCCAGGGTYGGTCGCAGAGAAACCCTGTCTTGAAAAACAAGCAGCAACAAAAAACCCTAGGGAGTGCTATGKGGTGAGTCTACCCATCCCAACTTGTCAAATCAGAAGTCAAGMGGCCAAGTGATCTGCATGGGCGGGGCTAAGAGGCTTTGGGCAGGTACTAACCAGCCTTTAAATACCGTGTATTTCCTACAGTTCCATCTCTAGGGTGCCGGGGTACCCTGCTACCTCCCAGGGCAAAGAGTGGGTTCCCCATGTGAATGTCCCCCTGACATAGCCTCTCTCCTTATTCCCTCCGGCAGAACCAGACTTGGGATCCGGGGCAGGCCCTGATGGCACAGGTACCCCCAGCCTCCTTCGAGGCAAGAGGGGAGGACACCCAACCAACTACCAGATCATCACCCCCAGGAGACGCAACGAGAGGAGCTGAGAGGGTGGTGGTGGCTCTTCAGGTTCAACCCCAGGCCTCCTCCCCTAGCCTGGACTTGGCCWGCTGCCTCCAGGGACTGCCAGTTCCTATTTATTAATATCCTCAGGGACCCCTGTGCCATCTTGGTCTTAGGGGTAGGCAGATCTCAGTGATGGCAGCCTATACATGACAGACTAAACAGGGCTTGGGGCTCAAAGTCAGGCCTCACTTGCAACTGGCCTAGTTAGTTCCCTCTGTGAAATGGGGTGAAAAGGCTTTGAAGGGGGTGGATGGAGTCCACGGCTTCCAGTCATCTTGGCTGTCTACCGTTGGGACCTGGGACTGCCTGGCCCTGCAGACATGCAAAGATCTTTGCGGCAGACGTCTCAGTTCCCCTCCTGTCAAACCTCGGGGAGTCCTGTGTGCCCTGCGTGTTCTGGTGCTGAGTTCCCACCTGAATCCAGGCTGCTTAATCTCTAACTGAATGGTTGGTGCTTCTTACATCAGTTCTACCCCAGGCCCCACGGCCCCACGCCCCATGTGGGAATGGGGTGTGTAGGAGGGACTCCTACTCCAAGTACCTGCTGCAGTGCCACGAATGGCTATGTACGGGACAATAAACACCCCTGCTTACCCTACTCTGCTTGGTCTCTATGTGCTGCCCAGGACAGCYAGAAGGGTCCACCCAAGCCAAGGATACGGGGGCAGGAATCCTGTGGTCCTGGACACCAGGAGTCATCCTCCTGCATCAGCCACATGCTCACTGCTTGTTCACTCCTTCATCCTCCCTGATGCTAACAGAGAGAAGCCAGACATGACAACTGACACTCAGGAGGCCAGGTTGAGAAGCAAATCAGCTTTTATTCTTAGAAAGTACCAGGGAAACATGCTGGGGCCTGGGGCCTAGTCCTGCCCCAGGGATGCGTCCAAGACCCCCCAAGCCCTCAGAGCCAAGGTGAGGACTGAGGCCAGGCCTACTCTCTTCTCGGGCTATGAGGCCCCAGCGCCCGTGCAGTGGGCAGGAGCGCTCCTCCCCTCAGTCACCAGGGCTTCAGTGTCCACCAGCCCTTCCACTAGCAGTGACACTGCCCCCTCTACACGCCCTGTAGCTGCCAATGCCACTGCAGCCTGCTCGGTGGGGAATCCCATATGCTGTAGCTGCTGCAGCCTGTGAGGTGGGGACAAGGAAGAAATGTCAGRGCAGCATGGCTCCCACATCAGGAGGCRGCACTGCTGCCCAGCCTGTCTTACCTTAGAGAAGACACAGAGGGCTTTGGCAACCACAGAGAGCTCTGGGAACCCTGAGCTGACACATCAAGCAGCGAGGCCTGGATCCCCTCCTGTAGCATCTGTTCATCTAGGGCTTCCCACATGGGCACTGATGACGCAAGGCTGGGCCCAGCCCAGGCCAAGTCCCTCTCTGAGTTCTTCCACGGCAGCTGTCCAGGCTCCGGGCCTGGTGGTAGCTGAGCAGAGCCATCACTGTGAGGCCAGGAGTTTGCGGGAGCCAGGTAAGGTGGTTTAGGGGTGGCGGGCCTGTAGGGACAGAGGTGGATGGCCTGGACTGCCAGCCACTGTCACAACTTCCACCACCCGACGCTGAGCCTGACCCCACCCTCACCTCACTCCAGCAGGATAAGTGACAGGCAGCTCACCCACACTGCCTGGGGTGGGAAGGAGCCTCAGTGGCCAGCTCCGGGCCAGAGTCCTGCAGAGGACACCGTCCTGTAACACCTGCAGTCTCCGCTCTGAGAGCTCCAGCCACCGGAAGGCCCCGGTAGCATCTACCTGCCCAGGGCAGGGCGGCTGGTCAAGGAAAAACAAAATRGAGTGGGGTAAAGAGAAGGCGTGGCATTCTCATGTGTCGCCTTGCTCCCTCCCTCAGGACCACATCTTCACTTACACCAACGCTGACGCCAAGAACAATGCACTGCCTGAAACTAGTCAGCCGGAGGGGAAGACCCTTTTCCTCAGCCACCTCATAAGCCTGTTGCCAGATACTGTGTGCCTGAAGACAGATCCTCCTACTGTCCACCAGCCAGACTTGGTGTCTGCATTCTGAAATGATCCTGTGATTGCCTGAATGGTTGTATGGGTCAGCCTGTTCTCTTCGGCGGCTATTTTCCCATATCTTGGGAGCAAAGCTTATGTCTAAGACACCTGTACCATGGGCCTAAGTTGGCTCTGTTCCCAGAGAGCCCTAGGCTTGCCCCCACGCTGAGCCTTCCTCTCAGTCACGCCCTATACCCAGCCTGCTCATCTTAGTTTTGATGCCAGGATCTAGGTGACTTCTAGGGGCCCCTAAGCTCTCCCAAGTATCTCCTAAGGTTCTTTGATTATAAGACACCTACCTCCACTTGGCCATGAGCCTTCCCCAGCCTAGAGCATTGCTCAAAAGATGATGTGTCAGGAGCAGGTGTTTGGTCACCTGGCATTGCTTAGACATGACTCCCTGTGCATCTTTCCAAGACACCAAGAGGCCCCACTACAGGTTCATGTGGTCCCTTGGCTCAGGCAAAGGATACAGGCTAGGCCAGCAAGAAGGCCACAAAGGAGCTGCAGGAAGGGTGGCTCAGAGCTGAGCAGCAGGGTCAGGGCCAGCAGCAGCCATGGCAGCAGCCATGGTGGCAGTGTCCTCTGAGGCCATCCAGGGTAGTGACTCTGTCCCGCCAGCATGGCTAGATGGACAGGCATATACCCACAGCCTCCGGCTGCACCGGACACCCCAAGGCCTGCCAGCAGCACAGCCAGCAGCCCAGTAGCCAGGGCAAGCACGGTGGAGTTGTACAGGAAGCGCAGAGTGCCCAGATGCTGCTCCTGCCAGCAGCCCAGAGTGGGCAGGAGCAGCAGGCTCAGGAGCAGGCCCGGCAGTGCAGTGTGGCCCAGAGCGTGGGTCAGCAGCCGGTGCACTGGGAACAAGAGGGTCAGATCAGAGGGATGATGGCTCTTTACTAGGGCCACCTGGCATGGCAGCCTCCCTACCCAGGAGCTGGGATGTCAAATGTCACTACCTAATCACTGGCAGAGGACACCAAAGTCTTCTCAACACCACAGCTACTCTAGTTATTACTGCAAACCAATATCCAGCAACCAACTGCTTAGTGCTGCTATGACCCAGGCACACTGAAGCTGCTCCTCACACTTCCCCAACCTCTTCTGCAGCTGGTTAATAGCACCAGTTCTAATAAAAACTGCCTGCTAGAACCACCCACTCCCACAGAGCTGCATGACCTTAGAACATCTCCAGACCTCCCTGAACATTTGGGTTCCTGAAGTGTAAACTGGAGGCAAGTTTGGAGGAAGAATGTTACGTGTTTGGCTGAAAACCTTAGTCCTTATTTCTGGGGCAGCTGTCTGGAAGGGATGCAATCAGCCCTCCTACCCACAGCTTCCATCTCGCCTCCGACACTTTACAGGATCCTCGGGCCTCCCTCTTGACTGGGGGTGAGCTGGGCGTGTCAGAACACTAACCCTGGGACTCTGTGCCCTGGCCTCGTATAACCACCACGAGGTTCACACTAATGCCGCTAACTGGTTTTGGGCCCTAGCGTAAGTCTCTAGCTTCCTTCAAGATCCATGCAGCCAGTCCTCACCCTGCCAGGGCTCCATTAGCAGCTCTGGAGCCAATCTGAGGCTGGGGCCAGCCCCCAGGAACCACAGGCAGCTCAGCAGCAGCRTCAGAGCTGAGGAGGCGAGGGGCAGGGCCCGGGGCRGTGRGCCAGGGGCCTCCCAAGCATGCATAGTTTGGWTGAYGGTGGTCAAAGGTGTCCCTGAGGCCGCATGCTAGGGATAAACAAAAACAGTAGCAAATTATTTTTGCTGCTTTTATCTGACTCCCTCTCTTATTTTACCAGTGACCCCATTTTTTGTTTTTGTTTGTTTTATTTATTTTATGCACAYGAGTACACTGTAGCTGTTTTCAGGCACACCAGAAGAGGGTATCAGATCCCATTACAGATGGTTGTGATCCACCAAATGGTTGCTGGGAATTGAACTCAGGACCTGGGGAGGAGCAGTCCAGCCCCCAATGACCCCATTTTACAGAGGTGGAAACTGAACCCGCAGAGACTTGGCTGTAGCGAGCTCGAGTCCCAAGCTGTGTTATTAGCCCCCTGCCTACCCTACCTGCCCACATGTCTGGGATGGGCCGGCGTGGCAGTGCTGGACAAGTGCGGGGACAAGAGGACCTGGGGGACAGGTCGTTAGAGACACGACAGTGGGATCATGCTTACCTAGCCATACACAGGCACCTGGATTTGCTTCCCAGTGCTGCACAAAGAATAAAAGAAAAAATGTAGGAGCCCTTGGCTACATGTTGAGTTAAAAAACCAGTCTGGGTGACATGAGACTCAGTTTCAAGAAACAAACGGAGTCTGGTGGGCTTTAAGTCTCAGCAGAAGATACAGGACCAGACACCTTCGCTGCCAGAAAGATGGATATATTCCCCTGGGATGGCCAAGTCAAGGCCAGCTCTAGCCTCCCACTTCAGGGTCCTGATGGCCTCGGGTGGGGGTTGGGGCCCACTGATGGGACAAGCAGTGTGGGCTTGGGAGTGCACTCCAGGAGCCGGGTTCCAAGCTTTCCAAGGTGATTTACAACATGGCACCATTCCCTCCCAACCCTGGCCCTAGCCTCACTTGCAAAGGCTGTTCCAGTTCTGCTGCAGCTTTCTTCTTGTTTTAAACAGATCTCATCACATAACCCAAGTTGGCCTGGGATGTAAGATTCCCCTGTCTCCGTCTAGTGTGGGGTCACGGATCTGCACCATTGCACCTGGTTCAGCCCCAGCTCTTTCTCAAACAAACCCAAAGCAGCACCTCATTACTTCATGAGAGGCATAGATAGTTCACAAGTACAGGCGCAGCTGGTCCAAGCTGACCCCAGGGTTGTCCCCTGCTCCTGCAGTGCAGCTTTTCTCTCTGGCACTCTCCTGGCACCCAGCCTTTCTTCCAGGCCCTGCTATCATTTCCAGGCAGTCCTGAGTCTCCTGAGCTGATCCAGGGCAGAAAGCAATTCTACTTGGCTTCCTAGCCACGGCTTCCCCATGCAAATGCCAAATGTGAAAGTTTCCTCTGCCCGAAATGGCTTTTCCTCCATTCCTCAATAGGCCATCTCCTACTCACTCTGAATTGTCAATGTCCCCTTCCCAYGGGGTGAGTTTTTATCCTAAATAGCAAAGTCTGGCTTTCCCCTCACTCAAATGGTTTGTCTCCAGACTCGCCAGGATACTTCTCCTTAAACATATTCAAGGCTAGTGTTCATTGAAAGACAAATTAGCATGGCCCCGGGTCCTGCAGGGGTGAACTCCACTCTTTAGCTTTGGTTCTGGGTTGAAGTTCAGAAAAGCAGGCTGATTTCACCCTTACCTGGAGGCAGGGTCACCTAAAATGAAGCCTCCTCTAGCACCGTCTCACAACCACTAGGGGACAGGGCCATGGACGTACAGAACTGGGCCTCCTGTCCTCTGGACCATCTCTTCTCTTTCTTGGCGACAGGAATGGAAACTAGGGCCTCACACATCATAGGCAGGCGGTAACACTCCTCCAACCATATCTTCAATTAATAAAATAGAACTTGTAAGAATCAAATAATGAATCCAGATGCTCCTCCTAGAACACAATACAAGCCTTTCCCCCATTCWGATTCCGACGGGCCCCTTGTGAGACAGCGGGAGTCGCTAGCTAACAGCTCGGGTGCCCGGACCTCTCACCTGAAGGTGATTTTTCATCAAATGGGAAACTGGTGGCTACCTACAGATCGGGGTCCCGGCTCCCTTCCCGGCCAGCCGCCAGCCATGAGCGTCAGCGGTGAAACCACGCCCATCCTCAGGTGTGACACGCCTACTTCTCCCACATGGACCCGGTTTCTTCGGAGTCCTCGCCCGCCATGCTAATGTTTGTGTCTGTCCACCGTGTAACTCTTTTTTTTAAAAAATGAATAAATAACTCGCCGACAATCCGCCTCAGGGTCCTTCTGGAACCCTTGTCGGAGACCTGTCAGAGCTCTGCATCATCACACCCTGCCTACCTTACTGGGAAGCCGGGAGGGCAGAATGGGAAGTCAAGGGCAGTGGAGAAGCTTCCGGGTGGTGCACAGAGAGGGGAGTCCCGGGGTCTGGGTCGAATTCGGCTTTGTGACTTTAGGGAAAGTACTCAATTTCTTGGGCCTGGGTTTTCTGTTAAAACAAGGTTACGAGTTGAAGGATGATTACTGGGCTTCTCCACGCCGACCGTTATTGGGGTCGGGCGCGGCACTCCCGGCCTCCCTCCCAAGCCGACGGACTTCAGGCCCCTCCCCCGCCCGCCCGCCCAGGCCACGCGTCCCGGGTCCTGCGGAGCACGTCTCCCCACCCCCACCCACCCGAGAAAACCGAGGTGGGGCCCGCCCGGTAGGCTGGCCGCCGGCTCCAGGCCGAGACCTGGGTGCCCGAAACCC
>BDUI01002963.1:8205-23649 GCA_002335545.1 Apodemus speciosus | reverse complement strand
AGAGACAAAGGAGATGAGTCCAGAACCTATAGCACTACCCTTGGAAAAGGGCAGTCTGTATCTGTTAAAAAAACAAAAAACAAAAAAACACCCTAAAATGATTTTCCCAGCCTTGTTAAGGGAATTAGGAGGAGATGAAAGAACCTAGAGTTACCAAGAGTTTGGGTGGCAACCTATAGTGACACAAGATTTTACAAACCATCACAGGTGAGTCCGGGAAAATGGCTCAGTCAGTGAAGTGTAAGGAGTGTCTTCAGCCAGGTGTCATGTGCCTACAAGCCCACGGCTGAGGAGATGGAGACAGGACACCTGGAGTTCACCGTTTAGGTGAATCAGTGAGCTCCAGGTTCAGTCAGGGACTCTGTCTCAAAATAAATAAGATGCAGAACAATGGAGGAAGACCTCTGATCTYCATGTCCATGGCAAAGCATACACAATGTATGTCAGTGTATATATACAGGAAAATATGCAGGCACAAACACTAGGGCACGCAACAAAAGCAGCAGTCCAGGTGTTGCTAAGCAACAAAGCTCTCCTCTCTGGACTGACTCCCAGGGAAGGACATTCTGCTAAGCCAGAAGCCGGCTGCACAGTGAGAGTAAGCCACTTCATCCGTCAGTCTCCCGCTCCTGTAGAATGGAGACAGAAGCTGAACAGAGAGCTAAAAGTTTACTAGTTTACACCTTTAATGATTGGTGTAATTGTTAACTGGCTGAAAGTTAAATTAGTTTATAAGCTTAATGACTGGTATAATCAAGAGCCTAACAGATCCATCCACTTCAGCAACTTTAATGTCGTTCCAAGTTTGTTTGTGTTGAGACATGCCCACATTACCCAGCACAGGGCATGGTGCTCTTGAGCTTCCTTAATTACCTCAATGTTGGATTGCAGGCGGGTGCCACCACATTTTGAGTCATTTGTATTTTTAATTATGTGTGTGTGTGTGTGTGTGTGTGTGTGTGTGTGTGTAAGTATGTATATGTGCAGAGATCAGGTGATCAGATTTCCCTGGAGCTGGAATTAAGAGGCTGTAGAGCAATGGTTCTCAGCCTTCGTGGGTCTCCATCCCTGTCACAGGGGTTGCCTGTTACAATTCAGAACAGTAGCAAAATTACAGCTGTGAAGTAGCAGCGAGATAATTCTATGGCTGGGCGTCACGAGGGATTGTATTAAAGGGCTGCAGCATTAGGAAGGCCAAGGACCACTGGCTGCTCTAGAGTTAGCTACGACAACAACAGCAGTCCTCTGCAGGGGCAGGAGCACTCTTAACCAGTGAGTCATCTCTCTAGCTCCCAAAAATTAATTTCTCAATGTACATTGTGCTTAATTGTTAATTTTACATGAAAATAGGAATAAAACCCTTTTCACTCGGAACCAAACGTGAGTTGAACATAAAGCTTTCCAGGAGCAAAAGTTTCAAAGCCATCACCCTGGGCTGTGTTAGGCCACTAGCATGAATTCCAGCACTGTGTGCAATCTTCTGGGTGAGACTTGGGGCATCACTTACCTCCCAGGTGTGCCGATTTTTCAGAGGAATCGGAACTTACCTCCAGGAGTCCAGGCTGGGATGCTGGGCTGTCTTTTCTGGTTTTTGTTTGTTTGTTTTTGTTTTTTTCATCACTATGAAGAGATCTCTCTTGTGTCTCACCCTTAGAGCAGTTGTCATTAACTAGCCCAGTGGTTTCCTGGGTTACTTGTTATTGTTTTGTTAGCCTGCTGCGACTGCTGAGGAGTGATACTCTCGTCTCATTCTTCCGTTAACACGGGACAAACCGCGCTAGGCTGGGAGCACAGTTCTGCTGCCGTCGGCTCCCACTCGCCAGCCGCCCCGACGCTCGGGCCGGGGTCAGCGTCCCCAGGCTGGAGCAGGGCGGTCGGGCAGGGACTCAGGCCACCCGTGCCCAGCTCGCCCTCCCCATTGCCCGGCCTTAGCCAAGGTCCCTCGGCTCACCTGAGGCTACGGACAGTACCCAAGGCGCCCCGGCCAGCAGCACCAGGGAGGCCACGCCCACGACAGCACTACCTCTTCTGTCCTCTGTCACTTCAAGAGACGCGCCAAAAATATCCTTGGCCTATCGCAGGATGGAAACACCCTTCTGCCCAGCCTCTCCTTCGGGAACGCCCCGCCCCTCGACCAAAGCTCCGCCCCCTCCGCTAATACCCTGTAGGGCGCAGTCGCTGGGCTGTTTTCTTAACTTCCGGTTCATGACGTCGCAACCTCAGAGGTGAACTCTACTCGCTGCTAGAGCGCCTGCGCAGAGTTCATGCACTGAGCGCTTTCGTTGTAGTTTGTGTGTGTTTGTTGTTTCTGTGTGTGACGGGCTGGATTGTTCTCTGAAGCTGCGGTCTGTACCCCCTAGGGTCTCTGACTCGCGGGCTTGGAACCTAGTGAGGGGACCCCACGGTTGCTGGGAGCTGTAACAGATCTGAGAGGCAGATGGTTTCCAGTGTGTGGACAGGCGACATTCTTCCGTCGCGGGCCTCCTAGGGGCTGGGGTGGGCTCAGATTGTGGTTCCCTGACACCTATCCGGGAGGAGTTCGAGCCTGCGTTTGAGAAGGTTATTTACTTACATACCTCAAGACGCTATGGGAATATGGAAAATAAAGAAGACGGATGTCAGCTGTTGGACAAGCATACATGGGGTCCTGGGTTCAATACCCTGTGTGGTGATTATAAAAAGATAAAGAGAGGCAGAGGCAGACGGATTTCTGAGTTCGAGGCCAGCCTGGTCTACAGAGTGAGTTCCAGGACAGCCAGGGCTACACAGAGAAACCCTGTCTCGAAAAAATAAAAAATAAAAATAAATAAAACGATAAAGTGGTATAAGAATATATTCTATGAGGGTGTGGTGGGGTGTGCTTAGCGGGCCCATGCTGAGGCATCCCTTCCCCCTGAGGGACCAGCCACATGACAGTATAGTATAGAATAGAGTTTATTCAGGGCATGGGGAGAGGAGTTAAGGGGGTAGTAGAGGCAGAGAGAGTAGAGAAGTAGAGGCCGGCCATGACCACGTGGAGAGAAGGGGGAAGATAGAGAAGTGAGCAGGAAACAGGAGTAAGAGAAGGAAGGGAAAAGCAGCCCCTTTTATAATGGGCCAGGCTTACCTGGCTGTTGCTAGGTAACTGGGGAGGAGCTTACTTGGCTGTTGCCAGGTAACCATGGGGTGGAGTTTAGACAGAATGCTACCACCCTGTGGTGGCAAAAATAAATGTGGTATAGTAACGCGTGCTTGTAATCTCAGCAGGCAGTTAGCAGAGGGCCTCCCTTTTATTGGTGATGGAGAGCCAGCCTGGGCTGCCAGAGAACCTCTCTCTCTTTTGTTTTAATTGTAAAGTGGTCATACCTATTTCATTACCATGCTCTTGGGGTATACTCTGACTACCATAAAATCATGCATTTTTAAGTGAACAATGATTATAGCAAGTCTGGCTGTTAGGACGTGTTTTTAAGCACTTTAGATTCATCTCATGAGTCAAACGATCTTGGGGGTTGGTTCTTTCATTTTGTCATCCAAGGATCTTGGGTTTGAGTGTCTTTGTCTTGTTTTAACAACAGTTGTCATAGCTTACAATAATAACCCTAAGATGATCTGTGGATCCACAAATTTTTGGAGAAAAATTTGAAGAACTAAGTCATTTTGAAGAACCTTCCCACTGTCACATTCTTAAGGTTGTTAAAATTTCTATTTCTCACTGTCCAAGAGTTCTTACAAACTCATTGGAACAGTGGTTCTCAGCCTTTGGCTAGTAATCTTTTTTAGAAGGCTGTCTAAGACCATCTGAAAAGAGAAATTTACATTACAATTTGTAAGCGTAGCAAAATTGCAGTTACAAAGTAACAAACCTTTATGGTTGGGGGTCACCACAACACAGAGCTGTATTTAAGAGTCATAGCATCAGGAAGGTTGAGAACCTCTGAGTTAGGACAACTGACACAGGGACCTAGAGCTAGACAACATACAGTGAATCTTTAGAGCTCAAATTCTAAACGTGTTATCTTCACCAAATCCCTCCCCTCAAGGTTCAAGAGTCTAGGCCAAAAAGAGGCAGAAAAATCCAAGAGTCAGAGGTGACAGAGGACTGCAGGGAAGCAGTGTCTACCAGACAGAGCAGGACTGTTAGACACACAAACTCCAGACTGTGGCAGCACACACAAGGCCTGTACACCATCAGCCACGCAGGATCCTGACGCTGAGAGCAGAGATGGGCAATAAAGAACTGTAGGACAGGACTGTTCCTGAGGGGTCGAGGTTCTTATTCTAGATACAAGGGAGAGCATAGCCAGAGGCAGACAGCTGGAAGAGTCCAGAATGGACACAGGGGCGACAGAAGCAGCCATGAGAAGAGAGCCAGGAGGGGAGAGAGATGGGGGACACAGGGGCGGCAGCCAAGAGGGCAAGAGGCCAGTGTAGCCAAAGTGGCTGGGTTACATAAGGAGGAGCAGCTGGGCGTGGGTTGGGTGGGGGTGGGTGGGGGTTGGTGGTGGTGGGGAAGTGCGGGGCAGCTCAGCCCAGGCCCTGGGCTGGAAAAGTTTAGGGTAGGGGACAGGAAAGTCAGTCATGAGGACCCTGCAACATGTAGGGACTGAGGGATGCTGGGAGAACCTGGTGGCCTGAGTCCGCTTTGATCCATTCATAAGCACAATAGTCAGCCATTTGTCCTCGGTTTGACGCCTAACAGACAATAACCCCTAACCRGAAAAGTTACCTGCAATCGATACCTGTTGGTAAAGGGAAAATTATTGTTTTCTCCAATGAAGTCTCACTGGGTGTATTAGCCACACTTCAGAGTGGGCCTCAAGCCCAGAACACAATGGCATTTTTGTGACTTTTTGTCTCCTTTTGTTTGGGTATGTTTTACATCTTACTGTTTTTTTTTCTTTTTGTTTGTTTATTTTGATTTCTGGTTTTGTGTGTTTTGTTAAGGAGAGAAAAAGGACAGAGTTGGGGAGGTAGGGAGGATCTGGGAGGAACTGTTGGGGGGACATAACAACAATATATTGTGTAAAAGATTTTCAATTAAAAGAAAGACTAGTTAAAGAAGGTTGCATTTTTATTTTGTGAAAAATGAGCTCAAACTGTCTGAAACAGTCTGGAGAATTTATGGACATGTGGGCTGTTTCCACTTTCTTCAGGGGCAGGCAGAACTCTTATGACTGCATATGTCCAAGTCTTGTACATGTTCTGACTACCACAGGTTGTACCTTGTGTGTTTATACGGTCCCTGCCCAGCCTGGAAATTAGTCACTTTTACAGAGCACCTGTTTTTGCTGCTGTTGTTGTTGTTTGTTTGTTTTTTGTTAGAATGATTTAGAAACCAAAATCTGGGTACCACAGTCTTAGTTTATTAGTGAGTTATTACTGAGTGCATGGCTTTGTAACTCCTGAATTTTACTTTTGAAAAGGACACATTGGAAAGAGCTGCCCTTCACAGTACAAGGCCATAGAATAGGAAGGCGATTACCTCGAAGTGTGACCCTTCTTAGTCTTCAGCCATATTTCTTAATACCTTCTAATAATTAGTCTAATAACTGTTGACAAAGGAATATGTTTTAATTCACTAACATAGCGCAGCGAGGAAAACCATGTTTTTTTTTTTTATCCTTTTAAGAATTTACAAAGCAACTTCTATATGTTGTCAACAATTGTGAAACTTTGTAAAGAACTATATGAATGAATAAGGACTCAACATCTGAAACAATTGTAGATGTTTCTTAAGGAAGATGCCATCCTGCTACAATGGACTCTTACAATGTCATTGTAAACCAGGAGGACAAAGAGAAAAAGATCAGGCCAATGAAAAAAGGTTGTCCTTATGGTAACTCTTTTTTAAACAATTAGATGGTCTGATCAGATTCTTACTGTTTTTACATTTCCTGTGTTCATATAAAGAGAAGTGTCAGTTCTGCTGTTAACAATATCATCTTTAAGTTTCAGTTCATTTGTAGAAATGTTGTCTATTGCGTGAGCATTAGATTAGCTACAAATAACAAACTTATAAAAAGCAGTCTGCCTAAGTAGTGGGCAGACACTGTAACAGACTCAAAAGAGGAACAGCAGAGAGCTGGTGGCACAACTGTTCCAGGACTTTCCTTGGTGTGGGAGGACTTTCCTTCCYGTGGGCATGCTCCACAGGATGGCTTGAAACCTGCTGACACTTGAGACTGAGTGGAAGTGCAGGTGCCAGGCCATATGTTAGATATTAATATATTTCTTACCTAACAATGCAAATCAGATTTCATTGCACCCAGTGGACCCTTATTTCAACAGAAATTACAGCCTGTGTGCACCCAGGCTCAAAGCAAGATGAAAGTCACCTGCGCAGGGCTCTCTCCTCATCCCAGCAGGTGGTCTCTGTGGGTGACAGCTAAGGGACTAGAAGTGGGGAAGCAGAAACATTCAGTTACTTTGTCAAAGGGGATATGTGCAGTGACAATTTTGGAATTTTGGTTTCTTTGAAAAACACAGAAAAATTATAAGAATGTTTTCTTTTTAATTCTGGGTGCAGAATATGGGGCTGCTTCAGACTGTCCACAGCATGTAAGCACTATTGTGATCAAAAAAGAGAAAGAGGTTAAGAGAATATGGTATACGGCAGTGTGGGGGAAGGGGGTGCCCCAGCGGGTCCATGCCGAGGCGTCCTTTCCTCCGAGGGACCAGACTCTATAGTATAGAGTAGAGTTTACTGAGGGCATGGGAGGGGAGTTAAGGGGGTAGTAGAGAAGGAGAAGGTAGAGAAGCAGAGGCCGGCCATGACCACATGGAGAGAGGGGGGAGGGGAGGCTCAAGAGAGAAGCTGAGAGAGAGGCAAGAGAGAGATAAGAGAGAGAGGAGGGGGTGAGCTGCTCCCTTTATAGCAGGCCAGGCCTACCTGGCTGTTGCCAGGTAACGATGGGGCGGGGCTTACCGGGCTGTTGCCAGGTAATTGTGGGGTGGAGCTTAGACAGAATCCTACTAAGGATGGTTTGCCTCATGCACTAGCAGGAGCATAATTTTGCCAGCTGCAGATAGTTTCTGTGATTGATCTTTGGGATTCTGGGGACCTTTCAAAGGGTATATAAATGCTAGGTCCTCGAGAGGGTTGTTGGGTTGTTGATTGGTTGGTGGGTGGTGGTTGAGGTTTGGTAAGTAGTTGGGTGCAAAAAAGAGACCATGGCTATCATTTTTCTGCTTAGAAGGACCCAGGTGAGACCTGGTTCTGCTATACAAAACCTGAAGGATAGCGAATGCCTGTGAAAAAAAACTGTCAGTCCCCAGCCTCAGGTGGGCCGCAGTTTAGGGTCTGCACTCACATCTGACCTCTGCCCAGCACCTCTCTCATCTTCTTTTCTCTTTTATTAAGATTTATTTATTTACTTATTTATTGTATATGAGTACACTGTCGCTGTCTTCAGACACACCAGAAGAGGGCATCAGATCCCATTACAGATGGTTGTGAGCCACCATGTGGTTGCTGGGAATTGAACCCAGGACCTCTGGAAGAGCAGCCAGTGTTTTTAACCACTGAGCCCCCGCCCCCCTTTTTTCTTCATTTTCAACAGGCATTCCCCCACCCAGCTTCTACTTTCTTGAAAAATGTAAGAAACGCACTGATCAGGTCTCAGCTCCTTATCCCCAAACCGCAGGGTTCACGGGTATCCATCCTTCCATGTTCTAGTGGAAAACTCCTTCCTCTAAAGGATGGCTTCAGTGCTGAGTGTGCTCCTCTCCCGTCCCATCCTGTTGAAGCAGGGTCTCTTATTTAACCTGGAACCCTCTCATGCTAGCCAGCTAGCTCACTACTCTTCCTCCCAAAGCTGGGACTCCAGAAGGCCACCATACCGCCCAGCATTTACATAGGTCCTGGGGATTTGAATCCAGGCCTTTACATTTGCATAGCAAGTGGTCTGCCCACTAAGCAGGCTCAGGCTTTTGTAATATCTCAGTGTCCCAGTCGACTGGCTTTTCTCCTCATCACATACTGCATTTCTTGACTCTTGGAATGCCTGGTGATTACGGACTGAATCCCAAGCACTGTAAACTTTGTTGATGCTGGGATTTCTGTATCCCTCTAAACAGGCTTGGGGTTTGTCTTAGGATGTAGTGAAGTTACAGAAAAATGGCTCAGTCACTTCAAGATTCACATTCGTTGGGTAGAACTACAGAAGAGTTCAATGTAACACGCAAGCTGCTGTGCTAGTGGGGTCACTCCAGTTCTAAGTCCTGTGCCTGCGCTCAGCCTGGATGGACCATAGGGATGGACCCCTCGGTCCGTGATTTGTATGAATTATTTTTGAAGGCTCCTTACAGCTCTCCAGAGCTTTGTCATAGTGTAGCTCTTTCCTCTTCTGTGTTGTGCCCTGTTCGTCTAGCCCCACAACCCCAACCCAACCTTGGGTTTTTCTTCTTCCCCAGGCCAAGGCTAGACCCTCTCTGGAGCCAGTGTGAGTGGTTGTGGAGTCTGATACATTATTCCCTTCTCTCTGGAATCACTGTCCCGCTTGTCTGTATCTGAAATCCACTTACTTCTCTCTTTGTCATTTTAAAGCATATTAGCAGGAGACTGAGCCAGGTCGGATTTATGCTGTCAGGGCCACAAGCAGAAGTCTATACTGTTGTTCTTACTACTCAAAAATCTCACTTCTCAGATTGACCACAGGCTCTCACATCCTTGTTCTCTTTAGTCTTGAGGTTTGTTTTAGGGTGTAGTTAAGTTGCATAAGCCTGTCCATGTAGTTTTGCCTGTCCTGGAACTCTCTGTAGGCTGGGGTGGCTTTGAAGCCACAGATCCACCTGCCTCTGCCTACCAGATTAGGGGCATGTACCACCACTGCCCAGATGGAATCAGTTCAATTTTTAAGAAAAATAAATGCTTTCATAAAGAATGATTTACTTATTTTATGTATATGAGTACACTGTAGCTGTCTTCAGGCACACCAGAAGAGGGCATCAGATCCCATTACAGATGGCTGTGCTCCACCATGTGGTTGCTGGGAATTGAACTCAGGACCTCTGTAAGAGCAGTCAGTTCTCTTAACCGCTGAGCCATCTCTCCAGCCCAAGAAGAATAAATATTATAGACTTATTTTTTGGCCTAAGAGTACAAACATGATGTCTTATAGCAGAGGGCAGCGGGCACAGAGAGAAACAGGAGAACAGTAGCTTTCAGGCACTGCTATTCTTTTGACAGATTTTTTTTTTTAATCCTTTAGCTTTTAGGCCTCCTTATCTTGCTCTCCTCTTCTCACCACCTTCAGAGCTGAGAGAAATGACTTTTAAATGTTTTTAATTACATAGATCCAACAAGGAAGAAGCTTTGACCACGTATTTAAAAATGTATTTCCAATATGTGCATTTGATGATTTAAATACGCGCACTAGTCCATTATCTTTGACATGTCATAACTCATGCAAAAATGATGGTTGAAATGGATCCTTTAGAGAGACATTTAACAAATAAAATTCCTATTATTTGTTCCCAATGCATGTTGGTGGTCACTGGCTTGCACTCCCTGGGGGAACACACAGGTCCCCTGTGCTCCCCGAAGCACAGCTTGCTACACCGCGGTGTCATGTCCAGGCTCGGGGAGGAACTGCTGTCCTTGCACCACAGAGCAGACGGAGGGAGCACCCTTCTGCCCATGTTCAGGAGGGAGTGTGGCTTGACCCTGTACATGGGTCAGTGCTGATCTTTTCTGAGCTACTCTACCTGGGTGTGAGTGGCTCAAAGTTCCCTAACTGGACTGCATCTTGCAAGATCTACTTGAGAGACTCTGAGATGCTAGGCCAAGTAGGCGTGGTTTCTGTACCCTCAGGTTGTTGCTATGACAAAACACCACGCAATGGCAGGAATTTATTTTTTATAATTTTTGTTCCAAGATCAAGGCAATAGATTACACAGTTCCCTGTGAGGCTTTTCTTCCTGGCTCTCGGGTGGCTGCCCTCCTGCTGAATTCGCTCCTGCTGAACTCCCTCACATTGTGGGGGAGAATATGCTCTCTGGTGTCTCTGCTTCCAAGGTTTCCACCTTGACCATCCTATGTAAGCGCAATCACCTTTTACTAGCTCTGTCTCCCAGTTTGGTTATGCTGAGCATTAGAGTTCAGTATACAAATCTGTTTTCAGTCAACAGCAATATTCCCTCATGTTTTCTATGGTCCCGAGAATGATATACAATAGTCATACTTTTGGTTTTCAGTCAATGAATTTGTTAGAAAAGCCAAGGTAAAAGAATGGATAGTGAGAGGGGTAGAGAGGAAGATAGATAGATAGATAGATAGATAGATAGATAGATAGATAGATCATACATACATACATACATACATACATACATACATACATGGCAGGGCATTATCTATCCAGGCATTGAAAACATCTGTTAGAAATCATCTTGGGAAAGCTCTTGGAAGCCAGAGTTCTAGATCGAGTCCCCTTGGGTAAGGCTTCCAAGTCAAAGAACAAATAGCCGCAGGTAGAAATGACATCATCAAATCAGGCTCCCACAATTTCTGCAGATGTTTACATCAAAGAATAACCAATGGTGACCTCTATTGGAAATGGTTCACCCTCTAGCTGCTCTCAGGCACACAGAGCTTTAGTGACATTTGCAGAACTTCTCTGCTGCTTCAGGAAGAAACTGAAGTAAACTCTTTGCCAAGCAGGGCCTGAGTCATCATTTGGCAAGCTGACATCCTGGGCTAGACACTGTTATTTGTCCTTGAATATGCCAACGTGACTGGAGAGCTCTCTGTGACTCCTTTGATACCATTATGTCCGTTTGCATCTGGCTTTAGTTTATAATAACGTTTGCTAGGTTAACAGAAGTTCTTGGAACTTGTGTCACCCTGGGCCATCTTGTAAGCAGTGATTAATGGATTCGAGGGAGAAGCACTCTGGCTCCCACCTGGGCCAGAGTGACCGAGGCACATGCTATGCACTATCTTCTCAATGTTTCCCACAGGATTCCGAGTTACTAAGTTCAAGAGCGGGCTTGCTGGAGGCGTTCCTTCCTGTGTCGCTTCCTCTCCACTCTGATACCATCCTTTCTCCTGGGGAAAACCCTGCATCCAGCCCTCCTCTCAGGAGCTCTTCTGGAAGGGGGAAGGAACAGATTAAAGTCAATGGGAGTATGATCCTAAAGTGACACCCTTGTCCCGACCACCTCACAAAAAGCCCCACTCAGCCCTTTTCAAAGGTCAAGAACAGAATCTGGTGAGGAGGCACATACTTCCTCTCCTGCTCATAATTTGGGTAGCACCGAAAGACTCAGGCTGTGGCAGGTCTGTCTCTAAGACTGTCGGGCCACAAACCCGAAAGGGCAGGTGGAAGGCACACACCTTCCAGCTGCCCTTACACAGCTTCTGCCAAGGGTTTCATATCTGCTTATCTCCTCCACAACAGGGCACTTTTATACTACAAAAACACGGCCACAGTAGCTCTAAAGAGTCAGACGTATGTTTGTGCTCAGTGACTTCTACATTCATCAAGGCAGTGGTTCTCCAAAGTCAATGTGCCCCAGAATCATTTATACCCGTTAAAACACAGACCCAGGGTATTTAAGCCAGTAGGTCTGAGATGGAGTCAAACAGAGCATTTCTAATACATTACCAACTGTACTGTACTTGAGAAACATTGGTTTAAAGAATTTTGATCTTTTTATCACCAGCTTAAGTCATGTAATGGATGTGTGTGCACATGTATGTACGCACTCACATGGGTGCACATGTGTGAGTGAATACACTTGCACACCTGCATGTGTGTTGGGAGGCCAAAAACAACCTCAGGTGCTATTCCTCAAGAGGCAATGTCTACCTCATTTTCTGAGACAGAGTCTCTCAATGGCCTAGGGCTTGTGACCATCCAACAAGCCAGAGAAGTCTGCCTGTCTCCGCTTCCCCAGAGCTGAGATGTACACATGAACTGTAGAGACTGACCATGCTTGTACAGCAAGCCCTCTCCAGACTGAACTGCCTCTCTAGCCCATGCAATTGTAACTCTTTTTTTTTTAAATTTGCTTTTATTTTAACTTTTTCTTCTTTTTTTCCAGTTTTTAATTAGATATTTTCTTTGTTTACATTTCAAATGTTATCCCCTTTCCTCGTTTCCCCTCTGAAAACCCCCTATCCCATACCCCCCAACCCTGCTCATTAACCCACCCACTCCTGCTTTCCTGTCCTGGCATTCCCCTACACTGGGGCATCGAGCCTTCACAGGACCAAGGGCCTCTCCTCCCACTGATGTCCAACAAGGCCATCCTCTGCTACATATGCAGCTGGAGCCATGGGTCCCTCCATGTGTATTTTTGGTTGGTGGTTTAGTCCCTGGGAGCTCTGGGGATACTGGTTGGTTCATATTGTTGTTCTTCCTATGGGACTGCAAACCCCTTCAGCTCCTTGGGTCCTTTCTCTAGCTCCTCCATTGGGGATCCTGTGCTCAGACCAATGGATGCTGTGAGCATCCACTTCTGTATTTGTCGGGTACTGGCAGAGCCTCTCAGGAGACAGCTATATCAGGCTCCTGTCAGCAAGCACTTGTTGACATCCACAATAGTGTCTAGGTTTGGTGACTGTATATGGGAATCCATCCCATTTACAGTTGCAATTGTAACTCTTAAAGTCACTGTTCCTTTCTGATGTTCTGGTGTGACACATATAGTTGTATGTCCTTACATCTTAACTTGTAGCGTATCAAACATTGTCATTAGCTGGGGCTGGAGTTCAGGTCCCAGAACCAACATGGTAGCTCACAACACCATCTGTAACTCTAGTTTCAGAGTCTCCAGTGTCCTCTTCTGACCTCTAAGGGCACTGGGTACACACGTGGTACACATGTACACATGGAGGCAAAACACTTCTATACATAAAATAAATACATTTCTCATTAATGACGGTAGGATATTTAGAATTTTCTTCCTAATTAGGTGACCTAAGCAATGTTTGTCACAAGAGCAACTTCTTTACCTAATTATAAAATATTAACTTACTTCAAGCAGAAACAACTGTCTCATTCTTCTTAGAAAAAAGAAAACTACCCGATGTGTCAAAGCATATGGCAAATACAGTGCGGTTTTGTCAAGAGCTGCAAGGCCCGGATTCCTGTAGATTCTAGAGCTCTGCTCTTATTTATGGCTTGGGTGTGGTTTGGTATGGGACCTTTAAGAAGTGGGGCCTACTGAGATATCCAAGTCACTGAGGGAGTTTTCCTGAAGAGATTAGGCTAGTTCTTAAGTGACCCTGAGTGGCCAGTGGCTCTCCCCAGCATGAGGACCTGAGTTTGAATCAGAGCTCATATAGAAGTCTAAGCATAGCTGTGTGTGCCTGAAACACCAGCCCTGGGAAGCAGCTAGAGTCAGGTCCCAAGAGTTCACGGACCCAGTCAGCTCTGCTGTCACAGCCAGCTTCAGGAAGAGACCTTGACCCAAGACAGTAAGGTGAAAGAGAGGACACTCTCTCAGGCAGGGTTTCCATTCCTGCAAGGAAACACCCATGACCCAAAGCAAACCAGGGAGGAAGGAGTTTATTCAGTGTACACTTCCACATTGCTGTTCATTACTGAAAGAAGCCAGAAGAGGAGCTCACACAGGGCAGGAACTTGGAGACAGAAGCAGATGCGGAGACCACGGAGGGGTGCTCTTTACTGGCTTGCTTTCCCTGGCTTGCTCAGCATGCTTTGTTATAGAACCCAGGACCACCAGCCCAAAATAGGCTGGGCCCTCCTCATCAATTATTAATTAAGAAAATGTGTTACAGCTAGATCTTATGAAGGACTTTCTCAACTGAGGCTCCTTTCTCCCTAATGACTAGCTTGTGTGAAGTTGACATAAAAGCAGCCTGCTGGGTGCATGGGTGCATGGGTGCATATACCCATGTAGTCATATGAATGCAACACACACACACACACACACACAGACACACAGACACACACACACACACACACACACACACACACACAAACACACACCCCAATTTCGGGTATATGGCTCCAGGGCACTAGCAGCGTGTCATTACTGTTACATCGGTAAATTGCCATGTGCTTTGTGAGCTCACTGAGAAGCTGGCTTTGGCAGTAAGCTGCCCCCCATTTCAGAGCAAAGCAGGTTTGTCCCAAACTCTCTTTCAAGTCCCCGTGCCTTTGAGAACAGCTAGAAGGCAAATGATTTCCAGCGGAGGTTACTATTACTAACAGGAAATGCCTGCAGTGAGAAGGAGAAGCCAGAGGTTCAGTCACAGCGAGAAAGCTCAGGTGAGAGCCCCAGCTGACTGCCTCAGCTTCTGCGGAGTGTTGCCGTGCCCGATGGTGGTAACACTCTCTGTTGGTTGCTAGTGCTGGGGTCTGGGAATCACCACACAAACCAGATGCACGACAATCTCAGCTAAGCAAGAATAGTTTGTTGAGTGCACACCATAATACTGGATGTCCAGGTCCACAAGAAGGAGAACCTAACTGTGGTACTGGTCTGTCTTCAGGGCAGGCTTTCTATAGGAAAAATCACGTACAAAGGTTTAAAGGAAAGCAGTGAAATGGTACATTTTTGTCTAACTAGACAAAGTATTATCAGCTGACCTTTACGCTGATTGGTCCTGAGTGAGGTAAGAGGGGCGGGTGGTAGACAGGTGGTGAACAGGGAATTTCAGAACACTGAGATAACAGGGTATGAGTGATTCAACCATCAATTTTTGGCTTATTAGTAACATTCTYCAGTGTCAGTTAAAGCAGTAACTATGAACTTAATTTCACCTTGTGTGTGTGACAGACATGGAGTTTGGATGTAAAATGGCTCCAGTTATGCCCCGGTCAGTGGGGTCTTCAGTGTGAACCTGAGGAGAGAATCCACGAATGACGAAGAATGAGAGCGAGACAGGTGATCTGATCAAGCTCTAAAAGAAACATTATTTTTTTGAAACATTATTTTTTACCAGCTTGTAAGAAGTAAGCGAGGAGGAAACTCATAACTTCAGGGGTGGGAAGTTCCCGTGGTGGAACAGAGCATTCTGCCAAGCAGGATGCATTGTCAGGGCAGCCATCTATTTTCAAGCTAACTGCCTAACTAAAAAAAGGGTCAGCCAATTACCAAAAAACAATTCAATTCTTGAGAAATAGAAGCTTGGCCCTGGGAGTGAATCAAACATGGAGTCAAATATGCTAAGATATACCCCTTGGCTCCTGGCAATTATGTTAAAAGGCGCAGTCCGCAACACTAGCTGTTCTTTTACTCAGAAGCCTCACCCAAGGAGACTCCTTGCCCTGCCTGAGACGCTTTCTCCCCAGCACTGYGGCTGGCTTTGTGTGGAGTTTGTTTGTTTCTGACAGACATCTTATAAACCCCATGTATGACACCCTGCTGACCTGCTGTCTGGTTTTTTTTGAGACAGAGTTTCTCTGTGCAGCCCCAGCTGTCCTAGAATTCACTCTGTAGACCAGGCTGGCCTGAACTCAGAGATCCTCCTGCCTCAGCCTCCTGAGTCCT
>BDUI01002961.1:58728-78124 GCA_002335545.1 Apodemus speciosus | reverse complement strand
TGGTGGTGGTGGTGGTGCTGCTGCTGCTGCTGCTGCTGCTGGTGGTGGTGGTGGTGGTGCTGCTGCTGCTGTTGTTGTTGTTTGAAATGAATGTAGAAGATTTGGGAAGTTTGGACTAAAAAAGTTGCTGAGTGTTATAAAGAAGATAAACAAGCAGTTCTAGTAGGATCCTGGAAGATGGCAATGGTAGGAGTAATACAGAATGCTCCAGGGGTTCCAGTAGGGAACAAAGATTTCTCTAGCAATTGGACTGGAGACAATTTTTGTGATATTTTGGCAAAGAATCTTGATGCTTTCTGCCTATATAATGAAGATTTGCTCAGAGTTGAATTAAAAAGTAGTGGACATTTTTGGTGGAGGAAATTTCAAGACAATATAATGTTGAGTCTTTGATTGATTATTATTAATTATTACTCTTATTCAGTTCTACAATAAAAAACAGCAAGAAAATATRAAGAAACAGCAGAAAGAAATACAAAGTGAATAACTTAGAAAGAAAAAGAGCACTTGGAAGCTTAATGCTACAGTAAAGACATGAGCTGAAAGGGAAGCTATGACAGTTAAAGAGATTAGTGTAAAAAGGGGAAGGCCTGCTGCTTTGTGCTAGATGCCCAATGGGAAGACCCTACTCAGCTTAGATTCCAACTTGTTAATGGAGTTAGATTAATGGGTTGCTTGCTCCCAGTAAGTAACTTGTTCAAAGTATAAAAATCCCTGCCAATGTAGTTCAAGAGGACAAGTGTCCACCTCAACCTGATGGTCAAACTCAGCAGCATCGTTCACAAGGGACCTAGCTTTGGAGACATTTAAAATACAAAAGGCATTGGTTCACAGATTGATCTTCCATGATTTCAATGACCCACTGAAACTAGATACTGTATGATAGGGACTCTCTGTGTGAAGTTCCTCAAGAAGCCATTGTGTGAAGCTGTGAAAGCGAAAACTGGCTTGCAGTGAAGATCTGAAGATGTTGGACATGCCAGAACTGTGAGACATCTGCCAGAAAGAGCCGCACACACCAAGTGGAAGCAGGCCAAGAGAGAGGAGTGTGCTGTAGGCAGCAAAGCTGGAAAGGACGTCCCATCGAAGCCCTCTGGAGTAGCCGTGGAGCTACAGAATCTGGTCTTTCTTTTGCTAGATTATTGGTTGATTTGGTCCAATATTTCCTCACTATGCCTTACCCTTCTTTTAGGAATGGAAATGTACATTCTGTGCCATTGTGTGTTGGAAGTTCACAGTCTAATTGTTTCTTTAATTAAAGAGTGTCACAGGAGCTTGCTTTCAGTTACTAAAGAAACTTTCAACTTTGGGCTTTTAAATATTTTTGAGACTGAAAGACTAATGGACACTTTTAAAGTTAAACTACATGMATCTTGCATTCTGATATGACCATAAGCCTGATCTATGAGGATCAGGGAGTGGAATGTCATGGTTTGAATGAGAAATATCGCCTCTAGGCTCATGAATTTGGATACTTGATCCCTGGTTAATAGTATGTGTAGGGAGATTATGCAACTTTAAGGGAGTAAAGTCTTACTGGAGGAAGTAYATCACTGGTAGGGGGGTCAGCTTYGGAATTTTATGACCTTATCCCACTTCTAGTTCACCTTCTCTGCTTTATATTTGCATCTGAAGATGTGATCTCTCAGTTTCCTGCTCCAGCCACCTGCTGCATGTCTCTTCACCATCATGCTCTCTCCCTCTGTAACCACAAACCACATAAACTCCTTCTTCCATAAGTCACTCTTGGCCATGGTGTTTTATATGAGCAACAGAAAAGTAATGAATACAGAGGGAGAGAGCAGGAGATGAAARCTTATTTTCAAAATAAGCTTTCATAGGAATGGAAGCAAATGAGATCTGGACCATTGTAGAAGAATTCTATAGAGCTACTGTATATGACTTCTGCACTGGAGTCTGTAAGACAGTCATTTTCCCTCTGGAGCAGGAAGAGATGAGATAAAGCCATTGGCAATGAGAAGGATTGTGTAAATTTAAAGAGGACTGGCTCAGGAGCTTGTTTGGGYTTTATTCTTGTTGCCTTTCTCAGTGCTAGTCCTGGATCCAAGCATGACCATCCTATGAAATCATTGTAAGAAAGGACCTTCTGCTGTCTCTGTCCCAAGCCTCAATACTTCTTTCCTGTTTGCCTTCCCTTTGCTGCTCTGTGTTGGTAATTTCCAGGTCCAATCTTTAATTCTCTGCTACCTGTCTCTATCCGTTTACTATGTAATGTTGCAAACAGATGCCCTTAAAAACAGATCCCTTATGTGATCACCAAGTATAAGAGTGTTTGTGTATACATACATACATATGTATGTGTGTGTATAATCAACATATGCATTCATATTTGAGACTTATTTCTTTTCCACTATTAATTTAACTACTATAAGACCTACTACCCCATACTCCCAGACTCCTATAACTGCCTCACTCTGGGTATTTCACCTATTCTCCAACTAAAAATGAAATTTAAAACTGGCTTGTTATTACACAAGTTTTCCTTGTTTGCCTGTTCCTTCATGCCTCTGACCTTCTTGTACCTCCACATAAAATACCCCTCTTCCATATCTACTATTTTATCTGTGTCCATGTGTCAATCTCACTGATTATTAAGGAATGGGAGAYATTTATTCACCGTAAATGCTATAATCCTGAAAGACGTCCTATTTGCCCTTCTTTGTGGTGATAGACAATTAGATAGACAATAGATGGATGGATAGATAGATAGATAGATAGATAGATAGATAGATGACAAATCTACTTGGTGTTAAAGGCCTGTTTCTTACACATGAATAAAGTACCTCAAGTTTTATCATTTACTTTCCAAATATATATTAACATCTTGACTACCTCAAAAAAATGTAAGTTACTTAGGCCTTTCCAGAAGTCTAAGAACTGTTGAAACTTACTGATAATAATACAATTCAAAGTTGTAATCCTTAACACACAGTGTCTGTTACATACCATTCTGAAGACTTAATATATATATATATATATATATATATATATATATATATTTACTATTTCTACAACAGAACTATGATATAGATGCTGTTATTATCTTCCTGTGAAAAAGGGATTTGTGCTGTGCTGCGCATGGGGCTGACAGGGTATACAACTTGAGTGCCACGTGTTTCAAAGCTTATCAAAGATGCTCATGAACAATGGTGCCTTCCAACCTGAAATCCTCATGGCAAATGTTCATCATTTTTGTTGAATATTTTGTTTTATATCATGGTATGGTTGAAACTTCTCCAAACTCCAATGTGTGAGCAGCTTCTTAGCATGAAGAATTAAGACAGAATGGGATCCTAGGATCCCTAGCACCTACCTGGAACCTTGCCCAAAGTTAGAACTTCCTAATGTCCATTGAGCTCAGTCAAGGTATCCCAGTTGCCTGACCATAGCCAGCTTTTAAACACATCCAACCTCATGCAGGAAAGAAAAATGCAGGTCGATGATAGCATAATTACCAGTATAGCAAATCAATAAGTCCTAAAAGCATTAGCTCCATAAAGAATATGAATTCCATAATGACAATAATGGGGACATAGCTAATGTTTGTTCTCACAYGCACCGGCYYGAGTCTCTTTCTTCCCACCTGTGCTGAACTTGCACCGAGTCGAACCTTTTGTTCTCGTGCCTTAATGTTGGACCTCTAAGAACTTGCTAGATCATGAAAATAGCATGTAAAAATGTCCTTGCCACCCGTTTTTTTTTTTTTTTTGGTTTTAAAGGTGAGAGAAATAAACCAAAAACTGTGTGAATCAAATAGTAACCTTGATGAAATCCATTACACACTCTCCCGCGGAGTACAGAATACACAGCACATTACTCTTTATTCTCCCTTCACCTTTTGTAGCGCTGCCCTTTTATGTCTTCTTAGAAATCATATTCTGTGTTCTCATTTGCCCCTTGCTGCCTGGGCTTCCTTCTCTTCCCTTTCTTTTTTCCCTTCTATCTCTTTTACTTGGCAAAATAATTTGGGATTTTTCTGTGACAATCTAGAAAATGCATTGTAAAGAAAACCTTAAAAATACTTTTAAAGTTAAAACTTGCACACACACACACACACACACACACACACACACACACACACCCCTCATAATTACAGAGATTTATTTATTCCCTGCATCATATCATGAGCCCTGATGTAGATACTGGAAACCCACTGAAGTACCTCGCTATATGATCGCACAAATGTTGATTCTCTYGTCAGTAATTCTTTCACTTTCTTTTTTGGATGTTATCAAGCCATTGCCTTTCTATCTATAATGAAAAGCCAGATACCCACGTATTTATACATTCTCTCTTTCCATCTTTGTCCCCTCTCTCCATATATACATGTATTTGCTGATATTTGTGTACATATATATGTTCTAATTTATAAGCTTCAGGGAATCTGGAATCTTATATTATTTATATTATTGTTTAATGCCTCCTAAAATGTTTACTAAAGCTCCATTCCACATGTGAATCTTTTAGTTTAATAAAATGTTTTCTGTGGATAGCCTTTGGACACACAGACTACACACATAAGCAAAACCATGGATTAATAAGAATAAAAGGTTTCTGGTTCCCATTAGAATTTGACCAGAACTTCTCTGCCTTTGGTGACATCTTTTCATGAGGTGCAAATGAGARATTTGGCCCCAACTCCAGCCCCTAATCCTTACCCTGTTAGAAGTTGGAAAGAGTTAGTTCCAGCCAGATATCCTCAAGCTTCAGAGAGTGGGAAAGAGACTTGTAAACAGTTATCCAGAGACTCTGTGTACCACCGCATCGTTCCCCAGGCGGCTCCTCTGTTACCTCATGTCTCGTTTCAGAGAAATCATCTAGCATGCCCCATCTCCTTATAAAAGTGTGGGAAGAGGAAATCTCCATAAAGAAACTCAAGGTAAAATGTATTTGAGTTTTGGCCATGTTACTAAAACGGTATCTATATGCAAAGGAAACTGAGCATTATACTCATAGGCATGYTTAATATTTCCTCATTTTAATGCCAGAAGACAGATGTAGTTAGAGATCAGTTAATAAAAGTACACTATTACYTTCATATAACCAAAAGAATCCAGGATAATCATAACATAAACAAGATAGAACTTTACTAKTATTTCTAAAAGATATATTTTATTGTTTAAAATTATGAGTGCATGTGTGCATGTGCACGCACATGCTTGTGTGTGTGCATGCATGTAGGTTTATGCACATGAGTGCAGGCTCCCATAGAGGCCAGGAGAGGGCATGGGAATCCATGAAACTGAACTTACAGGAGGCTGGGAGTAGTTTGGTGTGGGTGCTGGGAATTGAACTTGGGTCCTCTGCAAAGCAGTAAGGGCTCCTAACAACGGAGTCTTCTCTCCAGCCTGTGAATTTTGCTGCACTTGGCAGCCTTTGCCTAGACAAACAAGTCTTGCCAAATCCTAGGAATCCTAACCCATTGCTCCTTCTTACAGCCTTCATCATATTTGTTAAACATATCTATTTATATCAAGCCATTGCCCCAGATCGCCAAACAGGAGAGAGATAAACAGAATAGGCAAATGTCTCCAGMCTAAGGATTCACCTAGGATATTTTAAGTGGTACTACTTCTTGCACCTCACCCACCAAATCTTACCTACACAACTCTCCTTGGTTGCCAGGAAGACATAGAAATGTGATATTTCAAATGAGTAGAAATAAATTCAAAGAAAAGACGAGTAAAAAGAAGAGGGTATTTTTTTCTCCATAAATACAATTTAAGGGCTCAATTCACTGGCAAGTTATAAAATTATCTGAGCACTGATGGTTGTGTTTGGGAAAGGGCAGCGTTGAGTTTAAAGCTGGATGTTACTTCTGGGAAGCAATGTGTGGCCAACACCCCACTCCCTCAGCCTCAACTTCCTTGCGTTCGAATCCAGGGAGAATAACAAAGCAAAAATAGTGAACCTGAAGGCTCATCATGGAGACTTGGTGAGGGGATATGCAAACTGCTTAGGACAATAAAATCGAATTTTAAGATCTTTTTACCAAAGTATCCAAGAGTATGTTTTAAAACAAAATGCTTCCAAGGGTAGTACATTCCAGAAAAAAATTACAATATACACAAGACTTAGCAAGAAAGAAACAAGAAAACTATAACGTCTTGAAATTTGGTATCATGTGGTTTACCACCAATCCTTAAAAAGGTGGTGGTGGCAGTAGGGTATCTCCTCCTTATAGCTGGAAATAATGGTGGATTTTAAAAACACCAGGAAAACTAATATTGTCTGAGTTAAGAATGGTTCTAACATATCAATAACTTATTCTTAATATGTAAATTTGGTTCAGTTGAATGATACCTTGATTTGTAATTCGGGAACACAAGTTTCCTAAATTCCAGGTATTGAAACACAGAAAACTTTAGAGTTACACCTTATGCCCCACTGGTCACCTCCCCYGTGAAAAGGCACATCCTTTTAAGGAATTAGTTAGCACTGTCTGTAGCCCCAAGCTTCAAGAGCTTCCTCTGTATCARTCATGGTCTGGTTTCTGCATTGCTTTCTCCCTATCCCCAAGCCCGTTCACCCTYCTTCCCTGCCTCCTCTTTGTTTATAAGATCACCCCGCAGGAATCGGCCTTTAGATTCAGTGACTTCAAGCTGTGCAGCAGGAAGTTCTGTCTGTGAGAGACTCCTAACCCCTCCACTCCCCGCCCACCTACCCCACACCCACCCCATCTACATTTGACCAGATCTTCTGCCCTCTTCCTGTCTTATCTGCAGATTGTCTCCTCCTTTTCCTTCCTTGCAGTCTCTCTTCTTCATGGCTTAGACAGCTTTAGTTATTGCCTCCTGTGAGTTATAATCAGAAAAATAAAGTATTCATATAGCTATTTTCAAACATTCCCATACTCATTTGTTTAACACACATCTATACTTATTGACAGCCTATTGTAATATTTATGTACAACTAATAAATACATATGAATTGATGAAGAAATAAAAGTCACCAGCCTCAGGAGTCTATGATTGCTCAGYTAATGGACACTGAAAATCTACCGAATAAGCTTTATCTGATAGAACATTTATGAGTTACTCGTGGACCAAAAGGGCTAGCAAAGAAGGAAGAAGCATCTCTTTATTTTATTCCATTAGTCGAACTAGATTGTAAGATATCTGTCTGTTTCTATCTTCAGTTCTGCCAAGATTGTTGGAATTATATAATTTTGAACAAAGGACACCATTCAGATTTGCTGGTCCTAGGACATCCCTAAGTATAGAGTCCTTAAATTTGTGCAAAGGGCAGAAGGGCACTTTCATCACGAGCTATTTGTATCTTAGTATGAACTTGTTAGATGCCTTTCTTAGCACAGGAGGAAGTGTACAACCAACAGTAGGTAGAGGAGAAAGAGATCACATCCACTCTCAGGGCCTGGAGATGCTCTCTGTCCTCGAAAAGAGAAGACAGTAGACAGTAGACGAGTAGCTGGAGGTCCTAGAAGGCTTCCTCCGATCAGACATCCTCCTAGCTACCAAACCATCTTTGCTTACACCTCAGAACTGCTGAGCAAACATATGTTCCCAGCATACCCAACAACTGTAAGCAGAGCTTTCTGAAAAGACATGTACTACAAATAGGAGTGGTCTGGGGATTAAGTAGAGCATGAAAGCTGTCTTACACACCAGGTTATGAATGAATGAAGATTACTTTCTAATTAGAAAGGTATGGTGTGGTCAGGAAAATATCAAATAGTTAACTAAAGTTTCCTGTTAATGATAACCCCTCAAATTAATAAAGGATGTCAGGGTCCCTTACCATTTCATAAACAATGAGATTACTTAGGAGTGATGAGAAAGTGCTAATTAATTGTTTTGTTTTAAAACAATTCAATTAAATATTGTTTGGAGTTATTCATTGTAGCTAGTTGACATTTTAATGTATAAATATAATTGCAGGCTCTTAATAATGCCTAATTCTGCATTGATATATATGTTAGCCATTGTGTGTTTGAAAGRGAACCATAAAATGTAAAACTTTATGTTTAATCGCCAGTGTCAAAAGTTATTAGGTAATAACCACTGAGAGGAGAATGTGGTGAAAGACACAAAGGCCCATATTTAAGACATAATTTTTCTAATAATTCCTCTGATTTTAAGATGTCATGGCGTCATATGAAGGTTAAAGGGTCAGATACCAAATGGACTTTTTAAAAAATGTTAAGTGATCAATTTGCACTCATAAAAGGGTTAAGATTACTGGAAGCAGCAATTGTCTTGGACCATCTTCTGGATACGTCAATGGATAGAGAGACAATAAAACCTGCCTCTGAGTGAACAGCCAGAAACCCAAGGGAGAGGCAGAGGAATAGAGGGGCGGATGCTCAAATGGGGGCCGTCCCAAAGTGGAGTCAAATACAAGGCATCTGAATTTGTAAAACTGGAACTCAGACACCAGAACACCAAAGCTCTGCCTCTTTCATCCACACCTGTAACCCGCATCACAATTCTCCTGTGCCCACAGAAGGGCTCAGTCCCTGGCCCAGGGCTGTGATACAGCTCTGAGGAAAGCAAAGGGTCGTGCCAGTGCTGAACTGTCTTTAGATTACATTTTTCACTATTGAAAGCTTTGGCTGTAAGTATGTGTGAAATCCATTAGGATTGTAAATATAATATATTTTATGCAGTCCTTGTCCATATGCCAACAAATAAAACTTTAGGGAAAGAATAAATGAGGGAAAAAAAGAGTTGTTGGCTTTTTTTTTTTAAGTTTTCTAATAGAAGAGCTGATTTCCCCACTCTCACAAAATATGACACTTAACTTTTTTTGAAACTGGCATAAGTCTTAGTAAAAGTGTCCTAGCAAAAGCATTCTGGGATTTCTTTTATATTAAATAAAAATATTTTTCAACTAAATAAAAGGCATCAGCCTATAGGAAGAATGGGATGAGGAGATGGCTGAGGAGAAACGAGGAGGCATTTATAACCTAGRTAGCAATAGGGAGTTACTCYTCAGAATATACAGAGGCACTCAACTTAGTAGCAAGAAAATGCAAAACACATTTTTTTCTTTTTAAATTTTTATTTATTCGTCAAAAGTGGTGTGCGCATTTACAAGATACATGTGCCCCTTCCAGTGTGCCATCCCAATTCCATGTCTTCCTTCTGTAATTTCTAGTTAATAATTGTTTTATTACCTGAGGATCTCACGCATGCAAAAAGTACATTTTGATCAAATCTGCCTCTCATTTTCTTTCCTTGCAATTCCTCCTCTATTGCCTCCCAAAGCTTTTCTCTCCCCCWTCAAAGGCTCTGTGTGCTCTCCTAAACCCACGGAATCCATTTGTGCTGACTGGATGGACATGGGTGTACAACTTAAGGACTTAGATAGGCATTACTATAAAAATAGATGGACACAAGGTCTACAGGGATAGGAGGGCATGCTCAGTGTCAGTTGTCACTGTAGGACAGTGACAATTCAAACTACAATACTTATGTGTAAAGTTCCCAAAGAAACAAAATACTTAAAAGTTAGGACATTGACAGTGGGGCATCATCTCATCCCAGGCGGAAGGGCTACTGCCAAAATGATGAGGACAGGTGTGCTGAAGGGTGTCACAGCGAGGGAGAGCTTTGCAAGCAGAGTGGTACAGATCTTGTGAGAAGCATATGGAGGATGCTTACAACCTAAACCCAGAATCCCAGGATCCTACTTGGTTATAAACCCACAGGACAATCAATCTGCATATTGAAGAACAACTATACCCCACGCAAACTGTAGTGCCATTCCCAGTAGCTAAGATAGGAAGCCAAACCTAAGTACCTTATCAACAGATGAGTGGGAAAGGAAAAGTGCATACACTTGATAGAATACTATACAACCTTCAAGAATGAAGAGAAACCCTGTTGTCTGTAACAGCACAGGTAAACCTGAGACTATTAGGCTAAAAAATAAAGGCAGGCATACAAATGATGATGTCACTTACACATACCTAAGTTGTTCTCATACCAATAAAGGATAATGTACTAGCTACCTATTATAAACTTAGTAGTGTGGAGATTGTGTGCCACTGAATACTACCAAATTTCARTTACAAGAAATAAGCTCAGAGCGTCTATTCTATACCATATCTAGTCTACATCAAGGTTGGTGTTGATAGACTGTGAAACTCCTAAGAGAGATTTGGATTGTTCTCACCACAAAGAAAATGRTRACTCTGTGAGGTGACGCATCCKTTGTCCCTTGAGGTAGCCATTACACACACGATAAATATATTACAATGTACATGCCATATATAAATATACTTTTAACTTGTCAGCTAAATAAAGTACACCAAATTACTTTAGAATACAGAGGCACATTTTAATTCTTTGTAAAGCGATTGCACAGTTTTAAGAAATTTGCATCAACAGAGTGGAGGCATCCTTGGGAAAGGGAGAGACACTATGAGCAGCCTGGCTACCATCGAGAGGAAGCACTCTCTCGTCTCATTTTTGCTCATGTTAGGAGAGAGGCTGCATCTGCAGAGTGTCAAAATATCCAGATGCAAAGGGGAAAAGCTCTCCATCGGGCGCCTTGTTTAGCAGCTCCCAGACTCCTCCTCGGGTTTGGAGGTACCGCGATGCTGGGGCTGCTCCGGCAGCATCTGGATGTTTGGCATTGTGGAGCCACAATGAAAGCCGAAGTGCTAAGCTTCACAGCTGTAAGCCTAACACACACAAACACACCCCTTTTTTTCTTATGTTGTGCAGAAATTGTCTTCTTTTCCAGAATAATTTCTATATCAGCTTATGTGTTTCCTGTTGCAAGCCCAGAAAGTATTATCCCCGTTTAGATGAAGAGTGAAACAGAATTTTAGAAGTCAGAACTCCAGGAGGCACTGGATAGCGGGCAGCAGAACAGGAAAATGATAGTTTATTAGCCCGGCTAGAAGATCAGCTTAATAGATGTGACAGATTTGATAGAGAAGTGAAAAAAATGTATTAAGCATGAATCTGTAGAAACTTACAGAAATGAAAATAATGAAGATTTATTTATGTTTGAGGTAGGACTTGGGGAGATGAATCGTGGCATTAATGTATGAGCCTGTGCTGCAGCGAAATAAGTGATACTTATAAAATATGTGATGGTTATAAAAAAAAATGAGGGCTAGTGGTTTGTGTAACTAAACTGAGCTGAAGTAAACAGGCACTGCTACATAATGGTCTTAGGAGGAAATGGGCCACATTGTCAACACCGGGCCCATAAAATTATAAAGGAGCTGAATGTTCCGCTGTTGCCTGGGACAGCAAAGCTGTCGTAATTTCGCTGCAGTGCCGCATATTCTCCACTTGCTCATGCCACACTAGCGTGAGCACACCTGCTGTGCTGTTACTCATGTGTATAAAAGTGCAGCGCACGCCGGTGATCATTACATAGCCTTCAATGATGAATGCCTGAGATCCTGGTTGGTGTGCTTACTGTTCATCGTCATTTGAAAGTCCACTCCTACTTGCCAATAAAGCTTTTGGTAAATTGGCACAGCATCTTCCACCTTCGGCAGGRCRCCTTGGGTCTCCTGCACCTCCTCATTGCGTCAGGGGGAAGGGGGCTCGTTCATGGCCCAATGTTAGCTCAATGCAACCATTCAATGATGTGTTTCATCTGATGCATTTCAGTGCACCCCCTGTTAAGCAACCGTGGCTGTGAGGCTGTGTATGTAGATACCACTGAGATTATCTGCATGGTTGCAATTTGGGAAATGCTAATGACTTCATATTATGGCTAATGTTTATTTTGATAGTTTCAAACAAGATTAACACTTCTCTGAAAATACATGTATTTCTGTGGCAACTATAGAAGCTGTTATCTTGGATGTGTTGTATATGTGTATATACATTTGCATGCATATTCACATGTATGTGCAGATGTTGCACGTGTGAATAAAGTCTAGAGTTCAATATCAAGTACCTCCTTCCACCTCTCCCCACCTTATTCTTTGAGGCACGTTCTCTCACTGGACTTGGGACGTATTAATTTGGCTAGGCTGGCTGACAGCTGAGCTCCAGGGATCCTTCTGTCTCTCACCAGAAGTAGGAATACAGACTAATGTCCCCAAGCCTATTTTTGGTTGAGAACTGGGGACCCAAATTTAGGGATTCTTGTTTGTGTGACAATTACTCTATGGACTGTGCTGACTTCTCAGCACCAAAGCTCTTGTACAAAGCTCTTGCACAAAACGTAGAGCACCATTTCTCCAGAGTTTGGCCTTGTGATTTCCCATGAGTCAATGACTAACTTTTGCCTGTCTTGCTTTCAAGGGGCAAGAAGGATACAAGGCAGAAACAAAGCCTTTGCCCTCCCCTGCCCCCAGTTCTCAGGTTCTTCCCAACCTGACAGGTATTTTGAAATATATTAAATTCTAAGGACTGTTTTGTGTTTCAGGAAATTGAAGCTATGGGAGTTCATCTAAGAAATATCATRCACGAAAATGATCTTGTTTAGAATGAACTCATATTATTTAAGTCAGAGCGTGTCTACTATCACTTTGTTTAAATAGTATCAGAGAATATYCATGTCCTTAAAATTTTAGGAAAATTGTTTTCTGGATGATTTGAGTTTGTGAAAGACTCATATAACTTAATGCATAGCCAGTCAGGAAACATCATAAAGGGAAACACTGCAAAAAAAAAAAAAAGATGCAGAAAACATTGGCAGGTATAAGTTCTCAATAGAAAAGGGAAAATAAATGACAGACGTAACTTTTCACATAGATGGCTTCACCATTGCAAAACCATTCATCATTTGCTCGTCCTGCAACTATTCTCCATCCCTTCAACTTTTATTGAAGTATGACAGACACCATTCATATCTATTTAAGGTATTAACCTTAYAACTATATGTGTGTGCACACTGTGGAATACTACAACCGAGCTGTGGCACCTTGCACTTCACTTAGATACTGTGCGTGTGTGCTTGTTGGTTGATGTATGTGTGTTAATGTGGTGTATGTGTTGTATATGTATATATATATATGTATATATATACATATATATATAAGCATCCTCACAAACACATTAAAAAATGATGTCCTACCAGCCATCTTGAGAGGTGAATAGACATAAAACATTAATCACTCCACGTGAGATGTTTTAGTGTGTTAAGGTACTTGCTACACAGTCCTGATGAYCTTTACTCTGGAACACACAAGGTAGGAGAATAAACCCCCACAGGTAGAAGGAGTCCTACTATGTAGGCATTTACATGATGGACAGTGGTGTGGACATGTCCCCTCCCAAAGGAAAAATAAATACACACRCTAAAAAGTTAATCACAGAAGACTCACCTACTGTCAACCTGCTAAAACTGTGTGGCGCTCTGACAACCATACTTGGTCTCCAGTGAAAACGATAACAAGATCCTAATTCTGTCTCACACAGTACTGTTTGACTCCCTCCAACTGAAAACGCATGAGTCTCTAATCAAAATCTTAGCATGATGATTACTTTTCTCTTGAAATCCCATAATTTATATGTGATAGTATAAAACTTAACAGCAGCTAAATGAGGGTATAAAGACACTCAATCTTATGTTTCATGATAAGACTTGGAAAGAAAATAGAGATCTCCAGATTTATATAATTTGCATACAACATGCATATGTGTATCCATACAATTAATTTGCACATATAAACGGCCCTCAGATATTACAGTGCTATTTTCTAGTTTGCTAGGTGGTAATKGCAGCCTTCAGGYACAGATTTCTGCTATACAATATATATTCCCTTTTCTTCAGTCACAATATCTGTTGGGGATGCTCATTCTTCAAGGCTTAGAGACATCGGTGGACCAACCTGGTTCAGGTGGTTGAGATTTTCCATTGCCTTTAATCTCAGGCCACAGTAAGTTTCAGATACCCCCAGGGACAGCCTATATTCTCATCGGTTTCACAGCTTGCCTGGTAATGGTCTAACAAGTACATCTTGATCATCTGGGTCATAACCCCAACCCAAGCTGTAATTCCTTCCTTGACCTCATTGACTCAGAGGTGTGGAGATCCTGAAATGTAGTGGGTATCACTCTTATCTTCCAGTTCAGTGGAATCATTTTTGTGTCTCTCRGTAGAAGCATAGGTCCAGCTGGAACTAACACTTTTAGGCCTATAGAGCTATAGGAGATAAAATGTTGCTAATGGGTCCTAGAGGTAATTGAGGGCAGGGCCACTTCCATTACTATTCCTTATTGCTAAAGAACTAGTACCATGTTTTGACACTAATTTGGAGTTCCTGTAGCATTCAAGACAGGCATATTCCCCTTCTGTGCAGTGTTCTAGCTACTGCTGTAACAATCTTCAAAGGGCTATGCCACATGGACATCACACAAATTGCCTCAGGATGAATGCATGSTTAGACCAGGCAATCTCCACAGGGCTCACCTATGCCTCATTTCTTTATCTGAGGAAAATTCCTAGATCATAAGGAATGTGGAATAATACCTCCACGATGGTACACAAATCATTCTGTAGAGCTGCAGATCTGTAAAAACACTGCATTCTGGGAAGGGAATGATAGCCTTCCCTCATGGAATTGGTTCAAAGTAATCGGCCTGCTCCCAGGTCGCCAGCTGGTCAACCTCGGAAAGGTGTCCTGTCAGAAGTATAGCATGGGTCTCTACTGCTGTGAGAGGAGCACTCTGTGGTAGCCATAGCTAGATCAGCCTTGATGAGGGGCAGTCCATGTTACTGACTTTATGCACAGCCTCCATTTGCCATCTTAGCCACTTGGTTCCTGAGGGTTCTTGCAAATAGCATTAATAGCCATTAGTTGGGGAGGGTGGAGCAGGAATAGCCTAGCAACCACAGAAAGAACTTTCCTCTACCCTTGGTTATTTAAACTATATTCAACTGATATTACTCTTTGGTGAGGATTTCCATGGGGCATAAGTATCATTACACTGTGGCCAGTCAGAGAGTCTACATCACATACATCCTATCCACAGAMTTTCTAATGAGTTTCCTCCCAAATCTCTAATCCTGGCAGTGGCCCTTTAAAAACTGCTATGGTTATATTCTTTGAAGGTTACTTGAGATGACCAGATAATAAGCGTAAGAGGAATGGTGTGAGTTTCCTTCCTATCTCCTCTGTTCAATGTCAATGCCTTGTAAATATTGCAAAACCAGTATTTCTGCTACTATTTATGATCTTATCGTGTATGTAGTGGCAGTGAGTGGGGAGAAGAATCAGAAAAGTTTAGTGTACGAAAGAGACAAGTTACTTTGTTCTTTACATTCTGAAAGGGACGGAGCTGTTGGGATTCACGGGAGCCACAATCAGGTTGGGGCACTGGCAGTAAAACTGAAAGCTGCTCTTTCTGTCATCTTTCCTTTAAGAAGCTTTTTGCCAAGGTGGAGTGCAATGACCCTCTTTGCATACCTGATGCTCTCCTGGAAAACAGCCCAGGAGTTAGGAATCTAGGTTGCCCACAGGAAACATTGGAAATACATGTATTTATTTATGGAAACTCTTCCCAAACTAGAAGGATGTTTCATACAAATCCAGCCATTCAGATTCTCTCATTTGTAAGAAATTGCACTTGCTCTTTGCTCGTCCACTTAAAACATATAAGCAAAGAAAAGCCAGATAATCATATAAACTTCAAGTACCCACTTCACAGCTTAAAGCTACAAAGAAAACGATCCATCGAAAAGGCTGAGGGTGTCATTCAACTCATTTCCAGTGAATGTCTCAGACGAGGCTGGCAGAGGTGACATCCTTCTTGGAGAGACTTCCTGCCACTGTTACCCAGCAAATCCTGAGCAGCAACAGACCTAAAATAAATGCTTTAATTCTAGATACAAGTCTAGTCSTGGTTGACGCACAAAAGTTTGCAGTGGTCTCTCAAATGAAGGATATGTTATCTCTTCYTATGCTTTCCTCGTGAGATTCACTTCAAACTTCTAGCAACTGTTTATTTGAACAGAGTCAAAGGACCTCAGAATTGAGATTTCCCTTCTACAAAAAGAACTGGACAGCTATTTCCACAGTGGACTGACTTGGGAATGGTATTCTAAGTTACCTTCCATAAGACCCCAATGTACTTTTGATTAGATTTAAGTCACAATAGAAATTTGTGTGTGTGGGGGGGGAGCATGAATGAAACATTTTTAAAACGTCAAGTGGGTTGATATATGTAAAACCTGAACTCTCTCAGAAAGTATATCAGCAGCAAGTTTTATTCAAATCTGAAAATAAGTAATTTTTATGCTCTGCATTGTTGGAAGGCACTGGGAGACTGATGTAGACAGGTCAATGGAAATTGTGGTTGATAGATACCTACAAATGAGAGCATAAACTTCAGTTAGCACCTGTCGGCCCAGCAGCCTAACAATGCCTCCAAGGACCTTAAAGGTTAACAATAAAATCGCAAATTGAATCCTCATTTTCAATGTGAGCTGATCTGTTATAAAACAATGAATTGGCATGACCATACCAAGGCCAATGAGGGCGGTTAAGCAAGAGCCTGTCAGCATGCCCATACTTTATCACCCATGCAGAGAGTAACTCTCCATGACATTAAGGATGCTGTATTTGATGGAATGTCACAGTTAGTTGACACTGGCCTTATCCTGGATCGTAGATTCTCTGTCACATCCTGCCAGTTTAGAGCCGGACCTAATGATTACAGTGTTTTGCCTTGCAAGTGATGGTGGGAACCAAAGCTGGAGCTTAGCAGTATAAATTGCTGCACTCTGTCAGAGCTGCCAGTTGGAAGTGATTGATGGAAGGATGATCAGCCATATGGAAGAAAGAAGGGGAAATTGTCTTGATCTTGAACAGAAAAGCTTATAATCTCATCAAACCAAAGGGAGGTGATCGGTAAGAGTTTAAAAGAATCTTGAGGTTGCAGATCATCTATCCTTTGGTGATTTGAATGTCATCGAAAATTTATTCAGAAGTTTGGACCGATTTCTTATGTCAGGCCCATACTGGCATCAGATGAGAAAGAAGAGAGGATGGGAGAGGAGGGGAGGGGAGGAGAGAGGAGGGGAAAGGAGGGGAGGGGAGGAGAGAGGAAGGGAAAGGAGGGGAGGGGAGGGAAAGGCAGGGGAGGGGAGGAGAGGGGAGACAAGCAATCCTTTCCCCTCAGTCTCCAGAGTCCTAGGATTATGGGTCCATACCACAATAATTCAATCCAGGTAATTTATAAAGTATCTAATTACCGACTAGGGAGATGGCTCAGATGGTGAAGTGCTTGTTGTGAAAGTTTGAAGACCTGAGTTCAGATCCCCAGCAGCCATGTAAAAGGCAAGTTGTGGAATCCCATGCCTGAAGTCCCTGCACCGAGAGGCAAAGCTAGGAGAATTCTGGGAGCTTGCTGGATAATGAGTCAACCAGTTACTGAGCCACAGATTCAGTTAGAGGAGTTGCATCCCTCTTCCTCCTTCTTTTTTTTTGCATTTTTTATTCAATATATTCTTTATTTACACTTCAAGTGATTTTCCCTTTCCTGGATCCCCTGCCCAAAAGTCCCATAAGCCCTCTTCCCTCCCCCCTGTACCCGAGTCCACCCCTTCCCACTTCCCTGTCCTGGTATTCCCCTACACTGCTGCACTGAGCCTTTCCAGGACTTTCTTCTTCTTGGGCATCATTTGATATGTAAATTGTCTCTTGGGTATTCCAAGCTTCTAGGCTAATATCCGCTTATCAGTGAGTGCATACCATGAGTGTTCTTTTGAGACTGGATTACCTCACTTATGCATCCCTCCTTCTACCAGCACCTGTACATACACAGACACATGACCACCCATGTATGTGCACATACAAATTAAGAGATGTATGCAATTGTATGTATTTTACATTATACATCAGACATTGAGAATCTAGAAATGAGTAAAATATATGTCACAGAATTTATTTATAAGATTAAAAAAATTTCTACTGTCCCCTCAAGTTTAACAATGGCTGGGTGCTTCTGTACTTAAAAGTCGAGATAGGATTCCACACACTGGACGAAACAAACAGCGGTAATGTAGTAATGGCGTGGCTATTCTCAGTGAGGTCACATGGTGGTCCATTCAAGTTTATAGCGGCTGTGTCTTAACGGTGTCTGGTTTTTAATGTGTTTATTATTGCGGGGTAAGTGACATGCTATCATGTGTGTCTGGAGATCAACCCCTTCCACATGGAACATAGGTCCCAGAGCTAGAACTCCGACTTCCAGGGTTGTATATTCAGATAACGTGTTCCTTTTCCCCCTGAGCCGGCCCATGGGCCTCCCAAACTGCTCTTGCTTCAGAAGGGAAGCCTGGAGGAGCGAAGATGCTGGCACGCAACTTTCTTTCCCCGCCCCAAACTCCTGCCCTTCCTAAAGCATCTCGCTAAACTGGGATTCAGACTGAAGAGGGATTTGTGCTTAGTGTAGAACATAAAGAAAGGGTATCCGAATGTTCTCACGCTGTGAGTTCTGCTGGGACCGCTCAGCTAGGGGGCTCAGGAGTGGCAGATAGTGAATGCCGATATTTTTCGTGAGCACTTTACCGAAGCCCCTCCGTGGGCATTTGTCCTCGGCGGCAAGCTCACTTAACCATGAACCTCCATTCGTCGTTCCTTATGACACCTCCTCAAGACCCCAGGTTTTCACATGCCCCACCCCACCCCGGCTTCCTTCTATCGTGTACTCTACAGGGACTGTCTCATGTGGTCAGATCAAGGCAGGTCTGCAGGGAACATACTTATTCTTTTTCACTTTGACAGTTGGGAGCAGACCGAGTTCCCAAAGCACCGGTCTCTGCTGAGGTTCTTCAGACACCTTTGCCCGGAGCCCACCTTCATTTCTCAGAAATATTTCACACATCAGTCTTTTGTATCACCCAAGCAATGCAAATCTTACCGTAATGCAATGCAGTGTCTGTGGGGCTGGGGTAGGCACCAAGGATTCTAATTCACTGGTCTCCTGGTCACGGTTAATTTTTCCTCCTAAGGGAATACAGGGAAATGACTAGGGATTTTTTTTTTTTTTTTTTTTTTTTTTTTTTTTTTTTGTTAAACTAAGTAGGGAGGGGCAACTGGTACCCAGTAGAAAGGGATTGCAGAGGCTTCAGCATTACACACAGCACACAGACTAGCTGTTACACAGAATGTCTATACCTAGTATGTCAGCATCGACTTTGATTTCTAAATAAATCAGAGCTGCAAGCCCTGGATGGATTAGTTACTGCATTGTTCCCACTTAAGGGAGGCAGGATTAATTTATTTTATATTTTATACCGTGTGCATGTGCACATGCTTATGCATGTTAGGGGCATGCATGTGTGTGGAAGTATCCGTGCACACAGGACATGTAGAGATGAAAACAACAACCTCAGAGATGTCTTTAAATCCTGACTTTTCATATTTTTTGAGTCAGTCTCTTTTCTTCCTCAATGCTATATACATAAGGAATTTTGTTGTCTCTATCTC
>BDUI01002960.1:103296-113547 GCA_002335545.1 Apodemus speciosus | reverse complement strand
CTGAAAACTATAATCTTTATTAGGTGGGGGATACTGACACCGTACCTTGCTTACTGGAAGACTAGAGGTACCTACTCTGCAGTCACAAAGTAGTTCTCATATATTGTGCTTATTCCGTTTTTCCCTTCCTCTGGGTAAAATGTAAATATGTCAAGCCATGTGTACACACTAAGGTAGTCTGATGGAACAGAACCCATCAAAGGGACTAAGTAGGACGTCTTCTAAAACAGCTGTCCGGAAGGAACTGGGTGTCTGGGGAGGTGATGTACCCACTCTGGAAGGTTCACATCCTCTGACAGGCTCTGACCCCCAGTGGGACGTAGTAGAAGATGATATGTAACTGTAGGCAATCTGGAACCAGTGAAGGCTGTCATTTATTCAGGGATGACCATGAACAAGTTACTAAGCTTTTTGAAAGACTTCCCTCACCTGAGTAACAGACATAATAATGTGGAACATTTAACAGTATTGTTACAGGAAATAAATCAGTGAGGGTTCATTTGGTATAAAAGTAACTAAAAAAATTAATTGCCATAAATAATTTTGAAGAAACTGTCAAGAATCTGGTGGCGATTTAGCRGATCATCAATTACCCATCTTATAATATGAGCTGAGGGGTTATAGGAAGTCTGCAATTCTTTGCTATAAAGGACCACTGTGTGTGCAGGTATGTTTGCTACAGTGTTAGGAAATACAGTGTGTGTAAAAGATGACTGCAGTGCCCTCTATTTAGTATGTGTATCAAAGTTTTGTGATTAATTCTGTCCAAAACACAGAAGTTTAAACAGATGGAGTCTCCCTACAGTACAATCACCAAGCAGGTGAAACTGATGGACACCAAGTGACCCRAGGTGCTCTGTCTCTGATGGCAATGCTGACTGTCAATTTGACTAGGTTGAGAAGCACTTAGGCGATTAATAAAGCACATCTCTGGGTGTCTCTGTGAGAGCACTGGGACAGGATTAAGTAAGAAGAGAAGACCTACCCTGAATGTGGGCACCACCATCCCATAGGCTARGAGCCATGATAAAATAAAGGCAGAAGAGAAGAGAGCTGGGCAGCGGGCGCATTCGTTTCTCTGCCTGTTCCTCTCCACTGCCCACCCCTTCTATTCTCTCACCTCCCAGGTCTCCCTCTTATCCTCTTCATTTCCCTCTCTGGGTTGCCATGATACAAGCTGTTTCATTCTGCTATGCTCCTCCTCCTCTGATGAACTAAAACTATTAGCCAAAATAAATAATCTCCCCCTTTAATTGACCCATCAGGTTATTTTGCATGATGGCAATAACTTTAATACAGAAAATTCCTACCAGAGAAGTGGGGTCATTGTTATGATATTTGAAAATATGGTTCAGAGGTCTTTAAAACTGCTTTGTGGTAAAGAGTTGGAAACGTTTGAAGAACTAGAGAAAGTCTAGAATGCTATCAGCAGAACTTAGTAGCAATTCTAAGCATCTTCATAAGGTGAGAATGGCCAGGAATGTAGTTAGTAAAGSCTATACTCATAGGAACTGGACTAGAGACTGTTATTCACGTCTTAATACTCTAAATGAAGCAGAGTTGAGTTTAAAAGTGGTAGACTTAATCATCTAGTGAGAGAAATTTCAAGGCCAGGTTATGACATGGTTACTGCTAGCTGATTTTACCCAAGTTTACAGTAAGAACTGTGATTAAAAAAAAGAAAGGAAGGAAGGAAGGAAGGAAGAAAGAAAGAAAGAAAGAAAGAAAGAAAGAAAGAAAGAAAGAAAGAAAGAGCCAGCACAGTGGAAAACTTTAGAAAAGCTTGTAGCATATCCATAAAAGAACCATGTATAGTTCCAAGGCCAAAGAAAGTATGGCAGGGTCATTAAAGAAAGTATGGCAGGGTCATTAAAGAAAGTATGGCAGGGTTATTAAAATGAAACTAAATGCCTAGAATAAGGACAATAAGAAGGGTACTTTGAGGGAATCTTAGAAATTATCTAGACCCCATTTATCATAGGCTTAAAGCTATAAACGTTTGAACTCATCTGAAAAATGTGTCTTTGAGAAGTCCTCTCCCCATGCACGGAGCCACTAAGGGAAGAGCTGTCTCGTGTTCAGTCATCAGGCCCTTGAGGTTGCTGTGGCCGCAGTCCTAGAGAGCTCCTACTGGAGATGACTGTGGATCATCCACATTGTGCTAATTTTGCAGAAAAGCAGAATGTAAACACTATGGATCRTGGAAACGCCTCTAATTCTAAGAAAGGCCCAGGAGGTCAGGCAATATGTGGCAGGGTCAGCTTCTCTTCAGGTAGCCTCCAAAGGGTGGAGAGGGACGCTATGGCAACAAAGTCAGAGGTCGAATGGAGAGGACACCCTTGGAAGTTAGATTCTAGGAACTAAGTACATCTGAAAAGGAAATCCTCAGGCCAGGAGCAGAGCCAGTCTAAGGAGGCCTTGAGCCTACAGGCAGAAAGGTAGCAGTGGTTGGGCTGCCAAGCCCTGGGGAATTCGGTTCATGCTGCCATGAGAGACACCAAACTTGGAGTTTCAATATTAAATATTTACCTAGGTTCTAATCTTGCACCGCTCCCATTCCTCATCTGTGTTTTCTTATTTAGACATCTTGAAATAGGAATGCTTACTCTGGGTTGCTGAGAGTGTGTTACTTAATTTTTTAAATTTTATTTTAAAGGATTTTAAGGGAAAATGTTTGTGTTGAGTCTCAGTGTAGGCTGTGAACTTGAGCTTTTCAACAAAGCTAGAGTATTAAGACTATTGGAAACAGACTGAACTCTATATTATAATTAGGACATGAGCGTTGGGGTATTAGCTCAGTAAAGAGTTGCCTTACAAGCAAGTAGAACAAAGTTTGATCCCCAGRACCCCAGCAAACAAAGTGCTGAGTGTGGCCTCCTGCACGTTCATTTCCAGTGCTGGCTACGGAGAAACAGGCGGGTCCGGGAGCTCATTGGCCAGCCAGTTTAGCACACTTGACAAGTTCCAGGCCACCGAGACTTTAGCCCAAAACACAAAAAGCAAAGAGCAACAACCCAAGGTGAAGGTACCCRGGGGACAACAGTGGAGATTGCCCATAGCTTCCACACAAATGTGCACTCACATACACATGCACTCACACAGATGAACACGGACACACACACAGTTAAAAGAAAAAGATGGACATGAGCCTTGAGGAACCAAATGTGACCACTATGATTTAAGAGATATGTCTGGATGTCAGTAAGGGCTTAACCTAACAATGGTTCATCTTGCTAGTTAACTTTATGGGAGAAGTGCTTAGGAGACTGGATAAGTTCTCAGTGTGTCTTTAAGGATAGTTTCAGGAAAAATGGTAACGCCTACAAGACCAGAGGAAGAACAGCAAAAAGGTTACACTACACGGGCTTTCCTTCCATCTCTCACCCTCTCCCTCTCTCCCTGCCATGATAGACTGAAACTTCTAACCAAACTCAGTAAATCCTGTCCACATAGAGATTAAAAGCACAATATGCTACTCTTTTCTCTGTTCTTATGATTAGAAAATTAAGTGAGGTTAAATAATTGAAATCCTCCCAAAGAAATTCTGAATTTCTGAAATAATAGGACAATCTCTCATGTCATCATTATGCACTGTGTACAAATATTGAAATGCCACATTCTATTTCCTAGATATATGCAAYTATCATGCACCAGTTAAAGCAACATTTGGGGCACTTCCACTTTTAGAATAATTATAATTGGCAGGAGTGTCAACTTACTGTCAAATTCTTCTACAGCACTTTTAAGCTATTTTCTAGAAGCTTTCATTATTTTTTAGGAGCCTAATTAACCATTTCAGCCTATTATCACAGAATTAAATGACAACACATTCAAAATATATGACCTAGAACTGTACAGATTTTCTACCTGAATTATAGGGCTCTTATTAGGGTAACTGGAAAAATTGGGACCTGTCTCCCAGGCTTGAGGGAGGGGTCCCTAATAAGCTAATATTACTTTAAGCATTTATAAATATGTGGTGTTCAAATGTTATGGCAGTTGGAGGTAGAATGGCCTCCACAGCCTCATATATTTGAGTGCTTAGTCACCCGGGAGTGGAACCCTTTGATAGTATTAAAAGGATGAGGAGGTATGGCTTTCTTGAAGTATGTGTGGCCTTGTTGGAGGAAGTGTGTCACTTATCACTGCAGTGGGCTTGAGGTTTCCCCACCCCCACCCCAACCCCTGCCTGTGGATCTCTCAGCTACTACTCCTGTGCCTGCCTATACACCACTATCTGATAATGTCGCTGGCTGTCCCTGTCATGATAGTGGACTTATCCTCTGAAAGTGTACGTAAGCCCCTAATTAAATGTTTTCTTTCATAGTACTTTGATCACAGTGTCTCTTCACTAAGACAAGTGTTTTGTAAAACTTATTAAATATTTTATTTCATTTGATTCTTATCCCAAAAGATAGGCAAGGTTTATATTTTTATCTTCATTTGGAAGATGAGTTCAGAGGCACTGACCCCAGGGCTCTGTGTCTGGTAAATGATAGCCAGAGCTTCAACCTAAGCCTTCACTTCAGAGCCCTGGGCTGTTCCTACACACAAGCACTATTTATGCTGACAGAATAGTTCTGTAGTTTGAGGGAATATCCAATAAATATTAATAGATGACTTCAGTTTACTATAATTGAGAACAACTTTTATGACTAGTTTTACATTTTAATCAGAGTTCAATCAACATTTTGGCTTAGCCTCAAAATACTGTATAAAGATTCATGCTTATAGCATCCTACATATAACCCCCAAGCCTCTGTAAATATTTTGCTGATTAGCCACTAGCATTGGAGTGGTTAAATACATCCTTATGCAAAAATGCCACTCTGGTCCACTCTTCAATTTCCCATTAAACAGAAACATAACCTAGACTTAAGTAAAGCCTCAGGAATGATATTAGATCACTTAGCTCTACCATTTTCAATATCAACAATGTAAATTAAAGTGGGTAACTCCGCGAAAGTCTCTCTGCGTCTCCCCTCTCTCTGCATCCTCTTGCTGTAACACTGCAACAATGCAAGCAGGATTTCTTTGTTATTTGCACCAGGAGGTCTTCATCAGACCTTCTCCCAATGCTCTCCGCCATGGAGCATCAGATGTGAGCTGCAGGATTGATTTCTTAGAGGCTAAATGTGCTTAATATCAACAGACTGCAATGGACCCACAGCTAAATACCTACCACGGAGCAGATAATTCAGGGAAGCCCTAAATATACATTCAGCTCATGAATAAAACATTCCAGAAATATATTTTGTCTTGATTTGATTCTGTTGAAATCAACTTCAGAAAGAACATGTGAAAACTGTGGGGCATTTACCATCTCTAGCCCATGGAGTTTGAACAGCGAAGACTAATCCTTTCACTATGTGTATGTAACTTGTAAAGCAGTGCTCACAAATCAAAACATTGCATACTCTGGGGTTTCTCCTAGCCAGTATTGATAATTTACATTTATCTGTAGAGACATGGTTTGTCACCTTAGTTAGTGTTTTTGATGAGTTCTGTGCATAAGGTTTATTTCCAGAATTTGCCTCAGACCAGACTAAAACTGATGTAAAATTCCTATCAAACTCTCAGAATCTCCACTTCAGCTAGTTTTACACTTTCTGAACCAAGTTGCCCAAACAAGGTCTAGGGATTTATTTTATTACACTGAAAACCAGCCCCCTCCCCCAAGTTCCCTCCAGTGAAKGTTTTTTCCTCCTCAAAAAGGAGGTTATAAATGCCTATAGACTACACAGGTCGGGGCATTTGCTAGTTGCAATCCATGGCTTTATAACTGGGGATCCTGGGGACAGGGCATTGTGGTTAACAAATGCTTTCTCTTCCATCATAATGAGCTCCTAGGGGAACCCAAGACTCACTTTTGGCACGTGCGGATTAAATTCCACAGCTCTGTGAATGGCTTCTACTGCGTTCATCTCTGCTGTGCTCAACCCCCGCCGAGATGCAGCCTCGGGAGAGAATCTGAAAAGCAGAAAGACAAACATCATGCAGTTGGGACCACTGCCCGGCAAGCTACCCAGGGAGCACATATACACAAGGGCCCTTAAGAGCACAGTGAGCCACTGGCACAAGCTCTCCAACAGTCCTCACCAGGGGACCTTTGAGTTACCCCTTCACCAAGGCAAACAGACACCCCAGCGGAAGCAGAAAGCGTGCTTACACTGAATGGAGGCAGGAATTATAGTCATCTGTCAACTCACTGTCTAAATAGCTAATCTGAGTTTTCTRCAAGGTCCCTGCTTAGGTGGGAGCAGAGGGAGGACTGACAAGGGCAGACAGCTTGGAAAAAGAGAATCTTAGGTTACAGAAGAACGCACCTGATTCAAAAGGAACTGGGGAGAATTTTAAGGGAGGCTCCCAACCCAATGTCAGTGCTGCCGTGGAGGCCGAGTGGCCGCAGCCTCAGCAGCAGGCAAGCCTGTGTGGGCTGTGCCGGAGGGGAGTGTGCATGCCCCAACTGCGGGCAAGACACCTGCCCAAGGGGACGAAAAAAAGACCAGACCATGCAATCTCTTTCTCACCTCACACCCAGGGCTAACTCCAGAGCTGTGCTTGGCAGGCAGACACCACAGGGGAAGCTGTGGCAACCCTGGCCCTGCCCTCCCAAGCTGGAGTCGCTGTGTAGGGAGAAAAGATGTTGCAGTAGGTACTGGCGATCTACAGGATAAAAAAGAATGAAAGAAAATTACTCCAGTCTTGAAGTGCACACACACTGAACAGCAAACCTGCCTGACTCTGCAGAGGCTGCTACCTGCTCTCTGCCTTCAGATGCTGCAAAGGGGATGGATTGGCTCAGGGCAATGCATTTATGAACTCAAAAACAATGAATCCTTCTGTTCTCTTTAACCTGCCCAGTCGGTCATCCCTTGGATACTTGTGAAATGTTTATGTGCCATAGTCACCTGCCTGAATAAAATGGGCAAATGTCCCACTGAGGTGGCATTTCAAAGTAAACAGACCAGGAGTGAGGCAAAGAATAGGAGAGGACCATCCCCACTGCACTGAAGGGCCCAGTACCAGACAGCAAAATAGAAGGGTACACACACACACACACACACACACACACACACACACACCAGAGGGACAGAATTTTTTATATAAATACCAAGCAGTCTTTTTAGTTTTACTGTCTGACAAAAAAAGATTACTTAAAAAGTAAGGGAAAAAGTCAGCCCAGAGGAATGCAGTGTAATGTGAATCCATGTTAGGAACCCACACGCTTACAGTAGGTAGGGACAGACGCTTCCTCCTTCTAGTAGTGAAATAAAAGGTCAGCAGCTTTGGGGAAATGCATGCTTTAAGCAGGGTCAAAGGCCCTCGGGAAGCTCCTGGAGAAAACCCTCGGAGGGGCAGCGGGTTCCCTTACATCTGGCCAGCACTGGGAGCACACAAGTGACTGCTCACTTACTTGTCGGAGACAGCTCTTGCTTTGAGCAGGGCGGCTGTGTAGCATATTGTCGCAGACTTTGGTAAGCTTATATCTGTCGGGGAAAGAAAGTAAGAACCCTGGTAAATCTGCAGCCACAGGATGATACTCTAAAAACACAAGACTAACGCCTGTAAGTCCAAGACGGGAAATGAAGGGCATTTAAACTGTTACAGAACAGCGCTAGCGTGGTCTCAGGGTGGCAAAATGCTACTTGTTATTTTGTCAGTAATTCATATTTAAAATTCACCTGGCCCAACCTTCAGAAATCATCTTCTATTTTAAAATATGCGTTTTATATCTTGAATTTAAGTGGAGAATATTTATATATATAAATACATAAATTTAGTTGTTGCACAAACACCTGTGATATAGATGTAAATGAGACCCTTTGTCAGCTATAAAAATTACTCAGGAATAACATGAAATATTAATGCAAAAATCAATCTGAACAGAGCTAAATTAGGTATTCTTTAATAGTTAGTTAAAACAAGATTCCTTCACATGAAAATTCAGAAATTCAAACACAGTCCTTTTCACAACTGTGAAGGTCAGAGTCATGGAGAAGCAGGCCTCCCTGAAGAGTGTAAGCTGTAAGGGTTCACTGAGAGATCATTTTGAAAAGTGTCCAAGTTTTCTCACTCAAATTCATGGTCAGTCTCCTTTCATATTAAGGCTTAACTTGTCACCCAGAAAGACAATTTTATAAAGTTTCTAGAAAATTCCAGGTGGAAGGCTGGGGCAGTTGTGAGATGCAGATAATCAGTTTATAAACAAACACTGGTATAGAACACAACTAATTGCCAAGAGACTGAAGGGCGTGGTCTCTGCGGGCGGTACACCATTTAAATTGGATTTCCATTCTTTTTTTTTTTTTAAATAGGGCATTTGGTATTTCTTTAGCACTTATTACCCAAAATTTCACTCTGACAAGGAAATAATTTCTTTCTAAAAAGTAACTGTTATTTGGAAGGGCATGTACGGAGGGCAGTGTCCATTTTCTCTCCGTGAACCATGGAGGTCCTGGGAATCAAACYCCAGTAGCCCAGCTTGGCAACAGGTACACTCAGCCACTGAGCCATGCCGCCAGCCCCAAAACTCTTCTCCTAATCCCAAACAGACTAGGGCTGGAGAGAAAGCTTGGTCCTAAAGGCAATACGGCTCTGCTTTCCCCCACATGCCTCGAAATTCACCCTTAATGTGTGGAATGCCCTATAAATCTCTTCATGAACTGCTTGCAACTTCTAAAAGGACAGCCCTATAGGAAAACTGTAAAGGAAGCTCACAATTGGCCAGTGGCAGCAGTAGAAAATCATTCCTTGAAAGGAAACTGTTTCTGTTTGCTGCTATGATGATAATGGACTGATCCTCCTGAGTGTAAACCTGCTCCAGTGAGATGTTTACCTTTGTATGAGTTGCCTTGGTCATGGTGTCTCTTCAGAGCAATGGAATCCCTAAGAAACTCTGAGGTGTGTCTAAAATTGTAAAGGTTGACAACAGTGATAGAGGAAGGATTCTGTAGTTAAAAATGTGTGAAGGAGGTTCATCAGCAAATACACCGGTGGAGTCAGACTCAGCCATTTCCATATTAACCAATCCTCCATGAGCCTCCAGGTAGAAGGCTCTGTCTGGATGGCCCTAACTGCTCCCCCATCGAGCGCACCAGCACAGGCTCTTCTGTGTTGCAGCCTTGTCTTTGGACTGATGGGCTTCTGTTGTAGGACAAGCAGATCTAACCTTTCTTAGGTCACTGCTAGGAACAAGAACAATGCAGAACTGAAAGAGACAGGGGACTTTGTAGACTAGATCTCAGAAACTATATTCAAGCAAGACTTCATCTCCATCACCAATATCAACCACCAGGCAATTGTTTGTTCGTTTGTTTGTTCCAAGATAGGGTCTCATGTATTCCAGGCTGTCCTCAAAATCTAAGGATGACCTTGAATCTTGATCTAGTATGCATTACTAATTTTAGAAGTATTTAACATGCAAAGATATGAAGAGTAGAAAATATCTAAACAACTTCTACAGGGTTTTGCCATCACTGTGGAAGATGGGCTGAACTCTCACTACTTTTCTCTCTTTCCATAGCTTGCTATGTAAAAACCAAAAATTTAAAGGTTGAATAACACTGATAGTGGGAGGATTCTGTAGTTCAAAAATGTGTGAGGCAGGTTCATCAGCAAATACACCAGTGGAGCCAGACACAGGCAGGTAGACAGACAGACAGACAGACAGACAGGCCGGCAGGCATCAAGCACGGTCAGCCTACATATCTAGCAGATGCGTGGTACTCAAACTCCACAGCTGGGATGTCCCTTTTGCATTGTGCCTGCTGTAGGATTATCACCCCATTAACGTATTTTCACTAATAATATCCAAATAATACGCAGAAGCTGATATTTTGGGCTCATTTTAAGAAACTAGAAGAAGTAAGTTTAATTTCTTGTAGGCCTCTTGCATTCTCTATACTGCTCTGATTCCTGGCCCCTCTAAAGCTCCAACTTGGTAGCTGCTGCCTATTATGCTTTTCAAAGTGACTTTCACTAACTTTAGGAGTACAGAAAAGTGTGAAAGCAGTACAAAGATTTCTGAATTTCCCTAAATGGTCAGATTTCATATAATCATAGTACCAACAATAACAACAAAAAATAACTGTAGCTGACATTGCTGCAGTGATTTGAATAAACTTTGGCTTTGCCCGTCTCACCATCTTACATATTTTTAAGTATGCTCCTGTACTATCCAGATTCATGTAACACCACCGCCCCACCAAGATAAAGAGCTGTTCCACGGCAGAGAATCCTCTCGCTGGC
>BDUI01002960.1:89204-100716 GCA_002335545.1 Apodemus speciosus | reverse complement strand
AGGCAGAGGAAGGCGGATTTCTGAGTTCGAGGCCAGCCTGGTCTACAGAGTGAGTTCCAGGACAGCCAGGGCTACACAGAGAAACCCTGTCTCGGAAAAAAACTATATTGGCAGAGGGGTATAGGGTTCATGCCTATAATCTGCACTTTGGAGGCTGAGGCAGAAGGATTGTGAATTTCAGGTYATCCTGGCTACACAGAAAAATCTTGTAACAGATTTTTACAACAACAACAACAAAAATTGACAATGGTAATACTAAGAAGGAAATCTGGGATCATGTTTCTAGAGATCATAATTATTTGCAACTGGCTACAGTGATTTTACATATATATGTGTGTGTATATATACATATATATACATATATATATATATATACACAAAATGTATATGCTCCATGTTAACTATAATAACAACATTTAAAACATTAGCAAATGTTTTGTTTCAAGATATAATCAGGTTTATGGCATCCCTCCAATTTAGAAACATGAAAGAAACTGGCCACTTAAACTAATAAGATAAACATTTTAAAACCATTGTATATACTATAAATATTTTCACAGCCACTATCTCATCTGTGTTTATTTGCTACAAATTCTCCAGTGTACACATCCTGGAATTTCAGTCACCTCTATCTCTGCTAAATGCTCATAAAACACGTAATTATGATTTCTAGAATTTTACTAGGATTTATTTATTTGCTGTACTTCTTAGGAAAGGACCAACAAGTATTATAGAACACAGAAAACAGAGCGAGCAGTTGTGATTTCCTATGAATGCTTTCTTCTCTAAACAGCACTGACATGAAATAAAGGCGAGGGCGTAGATAACAGCCGAGTGCTTCCACGCTCTTCTACCCACGGATTCCTTTTTAAAATGTAAAATAAAATGTAGATCCGGACAGGCAGACACATCACTGTGGGACGCAGAGACAGAGGACCTCAAGGTCAAGACCAGCCTGAACTAAGCAGTTAAGACCCACTAAAGGGGAAGGAAGAGAGGAGAGGAGCAGAAAGGCAGGCTGGCAGGCGGGCAGGCAGGCTGGCTGGCTAAGAGAAACTCTTSAGAGTTACCAATAAAATGCTGGTAAAATTAGTATTGTAGCACACGTCTTTGTCACTATCCCCAAACTACCAGATGTGATATCTGATTTTATTTCCCCTCTCATATTATACTTTATTCACTGTTTTGGATAGACCATAACTTTACACATTCAAATATCCAGACTTTTCGTTACTACCCTAAATACCAACACACTGGTAACACAGTTATTTGTCATCTTATATTTATATTTTCATTCTTTTTCTTTTTCTGTGTGTGTGTGTGTGTGTGTGTGTGTGTGTGTGTGTGTGTGAAACATGTGTGCATGATGTATGTGCATGTACAATGGGCATCTGCAAGGGCGGAAAGGAAGACACTGTGAATACTGTTTCATCAATGTATAATTCCTTTGAGATTTGATCTCTTACTAAATCTGGAGATTCAGTGGCCATCAAGTGACACTGCTCTTTCTGTCTAGCCCTACATATCACTGTCTGGCTTTTTACATAGGTGCTGGAATCCAAATGCAAGGCCTTCTGTTCTAAAAGCAAGGACTCACTCTCTGAGTCACGCCTGCAGCCCTGCCATCCTGATCTGTCCATAGGCTTCGATCGTCTGTATTTCCCTTGCATTTCCACTGRGAGTAACTGTAATTTCATCAGAGTCACCCATACTTTTTAAAATATTTTCCTGTAAAAACTTTTTTTCATGTACCCTATCCTAAACCCATCAACATCAGGTCAGTTTTATTCAATGAATTTCCATTTATGARTCCACATTTATCTTTCCTCTGAATTAAAGAAAAAGCCTGTGGCTTTGGCTTTTCACTATTGCTTCTTTTAAATTCAAGGGGCATTTCTATGCCCAATGCTTCTTTATTTAACTTATGATTAAGGTCATTTAAGAACTGGCCTTTGATGAAATAGCATATCACTCCTGTGTTTTGACGATGTTTGCAGTAACTGGAGTACCACCAAGGTACCAGTGTTTCAGAGGGTTTGACTAATAGACAGAACTCACGGAACTCCCCATGGACTCATAGCATGCATTTCACTGTCACAAGTTTAGCCTTTGGGGTGTTTACCTGTTCTCTCCCCAACCCGTGTTTATCCTTATGTTGTCATATGGCCTAGCATAACCGGGTAGGCGTTGATAGATAGGTATAGCCAAGCAGCCTCCGTGTCTTAGGACACTTCCTGAAGGAATGTCTACAGTTGTAACTGTCTTTATAGACAGTTTGCTATGGTCGGGAGATCAGAAGAGAGCAAATGGACAGTAGCTAACAATCGGAAGATTTGCTCACCTCAAAGACTTTAGAGACTGTCTACACTGGTTCTGCAACTTGTCTAAAAAAGAAACAAATCCCACTTCCCAGAGACTTCAATTGATGTTTACAAAGGCCTCCAAATGCCCCTGGGGATCAAATGGTGCTCAACTGTAGTATCAGAAAGTCACTTCTCTGGCTAGGCAGTGGTGGCGCATGCCTTTAATCCCAGCTCTTGGGAGGCAGAGGCAGAGGCAGAGGGATTTCTGAATTCTGTAGATGAAGCCAGCCCGGTCTACAGAGTGAGTTCCAGGACAGCCGGGGCTACACAGAGAAACCCTGTCTCGAAAAACTGAAAAAAGGGAAAAAAAAAAAGAAAGTCACTTCTTCTTGTTAGAGGATTTCACTCTCATATCTAAGAGCTTTGGAAAAAAAATGTTCACTTCCTGTCTTAGTTTGGTTTTATTGCTGTGAAGAGACACCATGACTACAGCAACTCTTATAAAGGAAAATATTTGATTTGGGCTGGTTTATAATTTCAGAGGTTTAGTCCATTATCATGAAGGCAGAACACGGTGATGTACAGGTAGACATGATGCGGGAGCAGGAGCTCAGTGCTCTACATCTCAGTCCACAGGCAACAGAACTAGATTGTGAGCCTCACGGGGTGTGGCTTGAGCATGAGAAACCTCATAGCCTGCCCCCACAGTGACATACTTCCTCCAACAAGGACACGCCTTTGAAGTGCTGCACACTATGAGCCAAGCATTGAAACGCAGGAATCTACATGAGCCATGCCTATTCGACCAACCTCGAGTCAAGCAAGGGCAGAGTGTAAGTCCATTATTCTGCTCCTTACACAATAAGGGCAGATGGAAGTTTCCTTTGAGGTTGACTTTGAACAAAACCCCAGCCCAACTCGAAGCTTTTCAGGTCGTCTCCTTCAGGTCTACGTATTCCACTGCATGTATCATCTGCCATTTGCTGTGCCCCTTGCCTATCCCTTTGCGATATGAAAAATTAGAAATTTCCTACAAAGCAATACTGGCCATGCTCCTCACAGCTTCCATATGTTCCAAAAACTCAATACAAGTGCATTCACTGTCCATATCCATTCAGAAAGCACCTCCTCCAAGAGGCGCTCCTCGCTTCTCCTTGCTGGATGGAGTAGTGCAGCCATCTTAGGTTAAAAGCTACTATCAYAGTCCTTATTTCTTCCAGTGTTTCTTCCCATCTTTACTTCAATTGGTGTTGTATAGAAAGTAAATGCTGTGTATTTTGAGCACTTTGTAAACACAACACAACACAATGTCTGAAATATACTTGGTAGTCAGTATCTGCTAAGTAATCTAAATTAATCTAAATTAATGTACCCATATCTCAAATTTCTTGACATCAGCATCATTCAATAACAATATCCACATCTAATTTGTCTACTGAAGGACAAAAGTAATCAGTGTTAATGGGATTTTTAAGAGGAAACCATGAATGAGTAATTTCTCAAAATGTGTTTCTTGCGATTCTTTGCCTCTAGTGTTCCAACAGGAAGTATGGCGACGTGTTGGTGCTCTCATCACGATGCCTGATTGGAATAACCATGGAAAGCAAACAGGCACAGTGGAGAAAAGAGCGAAAGCGGAGACAAGGATGAACCAAAGACCAATTTTCCTCTTGAAACCAGGAAGACTAATCGCACCTCTTCTGGCTCCTCCTAGATCCTTTACTGGAACACTGCTAAAAGAAGCTCATTTTAGGGGGAATGAGTTGAATTTTCCAAAGTTATAAAGGGCTCATAAGAACAAAAATTCAATGCAATAATCTTGAAGAAGAATTCATGGAACAAAATTCCAGATAAGATAAAACAATTTAAGAGGCCAATCTCTTTGATCTCATTTTCTTTTGTTCATCTACCAACGATAACGATCAAGATGTGGTTTAATAGAACATTACTGTTCTTCTGCATGAGACAGATCAAGCAGGGGTCAAGTCTCATATCTATGGTTCTAAAAAGCTTTGAAGGGTAGAATCTTGCAGATAAATAAACCCCTAGCTACCTCACAAATGACACTACCCCATAATGGCATTTCCATTTCTGATTCATTCACTAACAACAGATGTTCCAAATGACTTACTCCATTATAAAGGGGCCCAAGAAAAACAAGTCACAGAGCTTGTTCTCAAAGACATTATTTCTCTACACAGCTTGTGGTATGTCTAAAATAAATGCACCAAGTACTGATTCACCGTCATTAAATATACCATTTATGGCGTGTGTGCGCACATACACATACATATGTGTAACATCTTTCTATTCTAGAGTATAAACAAAGTTCCACAGAATAGGGCACCTTAAGCCCTGAATCAAGATGTGCCTAAAATATTTCTATATAATATGTTTTAATACATCTTTGATGAAATAATTTGAAGCAGTTATCCTAATCACTCTCTGCAATCTAGTACTAACTCCAGGTTGAACATCTATGCTCCAAAGTTCAAAACTTTTAAGCATAATTCAAAAAGCTTTGTATTTTAGAAATTTTTAGGAACACTCAATTATGAAAAACTTTTAAAAGTCTGGAATAGAAGCCTCCAAATACAAAACACATCTGGCTCCAATGCAGACATAGTATCCTGTGTCCCTCTTCTTGTTTAGGCAACAAACTGGCTTCACCTCTATCAGACACACGGGACATTCACATTAACCTAACAAAGGCCATCCTCACAGACTCTTCTGCAACCATGAACCAAACAAACAGACTTGAGAAAAGGAAAGAACAAAGACACCTGCCCATCTCACTTTCACAGCCGCTTGTCACTGTGGAATGCTCTGCGTGCCCTGTTGTAAGATGCTCTCACCCTTGCCGACATACTCAGGAAATGTTMTACACTTACTCCTAGTCATCATATGAGGAAAACAACAGCAGTGTAGAAACCTACCCTTAAACTCTCTTGGTGTTAGTTCCAGGCAGTGTGAGGTCTTTTTGCCCCACCTCCAAGAAAGCTAATCCAAGGTCCCCTTTCAACCAAAGAGGAAAATTCACTGAAGAAATAAAAAGGATTGATATACAAAAAAACTCAAAAAAATGTGCCATCTGGGATTTCAATGATTCAATCGGGAAATTCTACATGGCCTTAGTAATTTTGGGCAGGGGGAAGAGTAAGGAACATGCATTCAGCTACACCCAGAAAAATTCATCTTATGCTGCAAAGCCAAACACCAGATGTGATTTGCAACTTTTGGACTGGATTACCCCAGAAGTTCTGTCAAAGGGCCCTTCTGTGGCTGGTGCTTTGGAGCCAAACACGGCAGTTTCAGTGATGGTAATGGCTGGCTAGGGAGGAATGTTACCTTGGTAAATTATGATAACTGGGCAATAAGATTACCAAAGCCAACATAAATTTAAGGGGTTTGTGAGTGTGCCAACTATGTCCATTACAGATGTATGCACTTACGTACAGTCTTCTCCATCATCAGAGACAGAAGTTCCTCATGCATGCAGTCCTTGTTGAAATGACATCCATTATCAGAACTCATGCTTACTCCATACATATCCCATCATCTGACAGCTTGTCATTCGTGATCTCAAAGGCCTACACTTCTTGGCAGCTGATCTCTGGGGTCCGAATCAGGAGGGCACCTAGTCCAAAGTTCAGCAAAGCTTCACAGTGATTCATGCTTATGAGCTTGAAGCCACAGCTCATGATATCAGTGGTAAGGATTATTTTCTTGTCTGAAGAACTAACTGCTTCACTGGCCCATCTTTTACACTAAAATTCTCTTTAATCATTTGCCTAACATACTCGATCATTTCCATAGCAGTTACTCCAGGAAACGGAGCTGCACTAGGRTTAGAATCACTAAAAGGGACTGGCAACCCTTTAAACCTTCATTTGCTGAAGCAGCCTAATTTTGTGTTGACCGTTTTAGAAGTTGCATGTGCCTATAGTGTCAAAACTTTCATTCCTGCATGGCTGAGATGCACCATTTTGAAGGTCTGAATAATCTGATTATGATGAATATGGATCTTACTCACTGGTCCTTCTGACTCCTCAAATACCCACTGTTCCTGGTTTCTTCAAAGGCAAACAGAAAACAAACTAAGGATCAATGCAGGGTGTCCAATGTCCATTTCACAGAAACTAGTTGGAGCTGGTTACAAAGGTTTGGACGATGAACAGCCTGACGGTGAAAGGGCCGGTACAAAGCTTGTTAGCTCAAGTCTCAACATAGAAAGACTTCTTTATAGCTTCTGGTTTCAATCTGTTGAAATGAAAGCATTCCTTCTTCATTAGAATCATGCACTGTGTTGGAGTATGCCCTTTGTAGATTACCAGCTGACAGGTAACAATGCTAATTTACCATGGGATCAATGTTACTAGTAAATTGTCTTGATGTAATTGTTGAGTTTATATATTTGACTAAAAAACAACAACAAAATCAGCTGTTCCTTATAGGAAACTTTATGTCCCTAAATTTAGAGCCACCAGTAGAAAGTTAATAGTGTAAATACCCAAAAGAGCTTGCGTCTGTTTCTGTTTGTGCACGTTGCTACAAGGCTGGAGGAGCTCTGTTACACTTTGAGTGTGAAATGCTCCTCACAAGCTCATGTGTTTAAACACTTAAGTCTCGGGGAGGCTTCAGACCCGTTAGCACGTGGGGCCTACTTGCCGACCTGGGGCACCAGCGGTRGGCTTTTGATGGTGATAGCCCAGCCCCATTTTCAGTCCACACTCTTTCCTTCTTGCTTCCCCAGATGTAAGGAGTGGAAGCGTGGAACGTGCACCTCTACGGACCAAGCAGCTGCACCCTTCCCTCACGGCAGACTGAAGCTGTGTGCCAAAATACATTCTCTCATACCGAAGAGAAAGCAACAAATACTGGAGCCAAAGGAATGCTTTGTCTTTGTATCAGGAGTCAAAATTCAACGTTTCTGTTTACAGCTTTGACAACATTTAAAGAATTAATTTCAGGTGAACCCAAGAAATTCTGTTTTTGTAATCAAATATTTCTATATATTTCTATGATTAATTTCCATAATGGGTGGGGAACACTGGCTTTGTGGGGAAACAGGACTGGCTCTTATGCTCATAGTTCAGCTGACATTTAATACACAGCTTTCTATTTATATAAGATTGACCAAGGCTAGAAAAACTGAGGAATAACAAGCTAGGGGCTGCAAAACAGCTAATAGTTTCTCCACTCCTCCTCTGTGCCTCATAGTTCTCAATACCAAGCATGAATGGCACTTCCCTAGCCAATCACCTGCTGTGTTATCTTAAGCAAGTTGCTGAACTTTCTAAGCCTTAATTCCATTTCCACAGAAGGAATGGAGGCTTAGAAGGTTAAGTCCTTCACCCTTGATGCTTTTTGAAATCCTAGGGATTATTAACTAAAAACAGAAGATCTAAGTGCTTCTAAGCATATTGTGTATTCAGCACAGGCACATTCATTGGTGTGGTGAGAGTCTTTTAAAATTGAAATGCACAGATTATTTCCCTCTCTACCATCTTAAGCTTTGGGACTAAAGTTTTTAACCTTTAGCCTCAAGACAGCCTATAAACTTTCTTGAAAGTGGATCYAAAGACTGTAGTAGTTTTTTACAATGCTTTTTAAAAGAAGTTTCTGATGACCTTGTAACAGTGAAAATATTCCATATATAACAAATGCATGGATGGAAAAATATGATAAATCTCAAATCAAATCAATGCTATATATCAAATCCTTTCATGACAAAATTAAATAGTTTGATTGAAGATCAAAAGCCATATTTTGAAGATAGCATCAGAAAGGCAAGCACATTTAGCTATACCTATTTCCTAAGGATTGATTACAGGGCAAGTTAGCATCACGGATACTGCACGATGGCCCCAGCCCACACATTTCATGCCTTTGTATTAAAAGCAGAGTCCATCAATGCAGCAAGACTCACATTTATGGAAAACACACGAGCTTTAGAGTTAACTATACATGGATTTGAATCCCAGCTCTTCAGTTGTTTAGGAATGTGTGAGTTTGTAACTTAKATAAATTCAMTGCACCTATGTTTGTACATCTGCTGAAATGGAGTAACCATCTCCTTGCAGAGTTGCTGTGAAGGTATAGCTAATGTGTATAACATGTTTGAAGAATGGTATTGATTTTTTAAGTTATAAATACTACCAAAAGCAGACAGCAGTAAGTGATGGTGAAGAGGATAGGCCTGGAGTGGAGACCACATCTTAGAATGTTCCTATCACATAAACAGTGATTGTCTACAGCTGATCTCTTTTATATCTACATGGCTTTGCTTTGACAGTTCAGGGATTACTGTGAACAAGATACTTCTCAGACATGGCATGGCACTAAATGAAGGTAACAATAGCACCTACCAAACATGGAGTGATATATGAAAGTTTAGACAATGTCTGGCACCAACATATTATAAGAACCCAATGTGTTAGCTGTTGCTGCTGCTGTTACTTTAGCCACTGTGAAAAAGACATTGTGGTGGTTAAGAAACTGAAAGTGGAAGCAAATGAAATCCCTCAGAAATGACAATCAGGATTTTAGACAAATGTATAGAGTAACAAAGCACGAGATGTTAGCTCAATGACAAAATCAAAACTGGAGTGTAGATCACAAGGRAGTGCGACCAATCAATCTATAATCCTAGAAAAGGAAGTCTTCACAGGATCTGTCAGAAGAGTTTATGAATACCAAGAATTTTCAAACTCAAAACTTTCAAAGTAAAATTCTCTTCCTTTTTTATAATAGTAAAGAATTGTTAGGCAACTAGGAATATATTTTGCCTTCCTTTTCCCACCGAAGCATGTTATTTCTCAGTTTTTTYCCCCTCTCCATTCTTGCCATTTTTCTAAATCCTTTTTACAAASGTCAGAAAAGCATCCCGAATCCCTTCATGTCACTTCCCAGAACATGACTTATAAAACTTAGCCACTTAACAAACAATAAAGGACTGCTGTGCCCATAAACCATCCCAGAAACAGCCACCCAACCAGAACATTCCAACTTGGAGAGATAACATAATCCTGTTGTTTTGGGTGTGACTGTATGAGAGGAATGGAGGGCTGCGATTCAAAATGCTGTCCCTAGCAACTTAGATAAGAATGATTGAATCAAGGCAAAACACAGGGTGCCCCATAAGCTGTCTACCCCAGGAGCCCCAGAGCACTCACTTCCTTGTACGGGGCCAGATAAAGGACTACAAGCTCAGTCAAGATCCTTTGGGTCTTCAAGAAAAGCATCAGGGGTAAACTTAAAGAACCATATCATGGGATGGGATAAAGAGCAGGAGACATGTTCTTGCAGTCCTAAGTGGCTGCAGCTCACCCTCAAGAATAGTATCTTCAGCAGCCAGTTCATTAGATTTCTACTGTAAGTGATCCAAGCACGAGCCAAGTCAGCACCAAAACTCCCCGCAGAGTCCAGTGGGCGTTAGGTCAGCTGCACTCTATTGACAACTGCTGACCTCAAAGCCTCCAATGAGGCAGTTCAGCAACACTTTGTGTCCTGCCACCAGTGAGACTCTTTTTCCATGAATAATGAACAAGAACATCATTTCTGTTGCCAGGTACACAACATAAACAAAGCTCAACACGGGCCTTGACAGGGTGAGCATGTCCATTTGAAATAAAGGGATTTTTCAAAGTGCAAGCCAAGTTTTAGTGGAGGGTGGGACAGGCTGTTGTAACAAGTAATGTGAACATATGTTATCAGAATTTAATAAATCAGTTTTTGATTGTTGAGAAATGGAGGCTGTGCAATGGGATACATTGAGACAATGAATAAGTCCAAGTGAGTTCATTTCTTTACTTGGCAATCAGTTTTATAACACAAGGCTGATGATTTCTGTAATGAACTGAGATCCTCATGAAAGGAGTCTTGAGACTTGTGATCTCAAAGGCTTTTTCAGTTAAAGCCTTACTTCTTAAGGCTTAGTGGTCTAAGGAGGGAACAGCAGAGATGACGAGAACAAGACCTTGCATTGGGCAAAATGCATTGCCAGGTAGAGCCATGGCATGTGACTACCTTGTTTGGTACTAAAAGGCACTCAATATATGAACATTGTGCCCACAMTGATGTATCATCTCCAGCTCCAAGTGAACAGTGAGATTACAGAAAATAAACAGAGAATAAAAATGAAGTGATGTGAAGGCCAAACACTCTTCAGTTTGTTTACTTTAAAGTATTCCACAAATACTTTAAAATCAGCTCCATACTAAGTAGTGTATATTGTGTTACACAGGGTATGCATATCTACACAGGCAAACTGATGCCATCCTTGGCTAAAAGCTTTTACTTTCCATCAGTCTGAACAAGACTTTGAGAAAAACAAACAAAAACAGGCACACAACAGCTCAGTTTCCTTAAAGCAGAGGATAGCAATACCATCCCTTAGGGAGGACTTATGTCAAAATAAAACCCAAATGATATAATTTGTTCTCTATGTTTGAAGAATTCCAGAAAATCTGTGACCTGAATAATACTTAAATGGACTAATGAGGCTTACTAAAGAAATAATATTTTATAATGCAAAAAGATTATTATGATACTATATGTCATAATGTTATACTAAGTAACCATGCCACAATATCAAATCTATAAGCAAACAGATTCTATGGAGAGAATTATTGAAATAAGTAAGAAGAATGTGGAATTTATAGAGTCTAAGTCTAGCAGGAAATTATGTACATAACTTTTGTACTATAAATCAAGTACAAAATGCATAGATATTACTGTAAACAGATAGTTTTAAATTTTCTAGATTGTACCAGTTTATTTACCTGACTCATTGGTAACAAGTAAAGTAGAAAAGGGAAAACACTTATAAGGAAGTGAACGTAATGGTGAAGGGCCTTCAAAGACACCACATAAAGAAATGGGGGTAGTCTCTTATTAAGGAAGACACCCAGGAAAGGGAACAGAACTTGTTCTTCAAACATTTGCTACACTGTCACCTATGCCAAGGCAATTGGTTGTTCTATATTGATCTAGAACATCAACAAGGTGACCATAGTCAACTTACAAGGTATCATGGGAAGATTTGGTGCTGCTCAATCCAACATGGGGTATCTCCTGATCAGGAGGGAATAGAGCAGAGACACACAGCTTCGGGAAGAGTAGGAGCATGGTGTGCCAAGTTCACGTAAGAGCGGAGCCCAAGCTACATAACGTTTCCGCCTGGGTAAGCACTAACCTGAAGGTGCTGG
>BDUI01002960.1:72513-87774 GCA_002335545.1 Apodemus speciosus | reverse complement strand
TTTTTTTAAAGCCATGACTCATTTAGGACAATTTTTTAGTTTAGTTTATTTTTTTTCAAACCCAAAGAACATCATTTTACTACTAAAAACACCTATCAAAACCATTTTGTGTCCAAAAGACCCACAGTATGAACTCCCAGAAATAGGTCTGCAATATTTCCATTGCTATTAAAGGAAGCTCATGAGACAACCCACACACTGTGGATGTTCTGTAACTAATAAAAGTATTTCTTGTTCTGGTTCACTTTGTTTTGGCTGACATCATACTTTGATTTTTTTTTCACTTTTTTCTAATTAAAGCTTGTTAGAACTTAAGTTCTCTGTCATGAAGCAGCTGGCAACACAATAAAGACATTTGCTGAACTGTAACATTTAAACATTTATCACTTTTGACCTATTTTTCAAGTAATAATCAAATTTCAAGGATACACATCATATTATATAATTTTAAAATGTAATCCCAAATATTAGTTGCTAAAGCTTGAATATGGACTCTCAATAAAACCCAAGGAGACGAATGCCCATGAAAACTTGAGAATCACTTCAGGGTCTAGGGTCTCAGTGTCACCCTCTCTCCATGTGAAGAGTTCCCACATGCAAACACCTGCTCTGCCTTCTCACCTCAGAGGTGAGATCAATTTAGAAACAGTCTTCCTGACAGTTTTACCCTGTGTCCATAAAGTAACACACCTAATGTTAAACCAAACCGGTGTTCCTAGACCACCCGATCGAATCTATTCACTCTTGGTAGCTCCTGTATCGGAGCACAGTCCTATCAGTATCTCSTTAGTACCGTGTCCCTACCAATACTGACACATCGCAGGTTCCAGATGCCTTTAATATATAAAATGTGTAGAGAGCATCCACATTCTCACAAAGCTGTGAGAAAACAAATGCATTAAGAGTAGGTACAATCTCCTCTGCTGAAATAGCTCAGAGGGAGAGTGTTAGACTGAAAAATAAGCCCAGTTCCTTTTCTTTGACCTTGATGTCTGAATTTTTGAGCTATAGTGTGCCAATATAAGAATCATTATTTTTGCCTTAATATTACCTCTTTCTGACTCAACCTCTACAAGCTTGTTGTAACTTTTTTCAAATATATATTAAGATTATCCTTTATGACCCTATATGTCTAGACAATTCCATAAGACCATTGACATGATTATCTGTATCTCCAAAACACCAGTCAGATGCAAATACAAATTTACAAAAAAGTTGTTTATCACATGTGATAGTAAAGAAAAATGCAAGCACCTTAAATGTAACCCACTATAAAACATTGCATACAGTAAATATCATTGTCTTTTCTGTTACRTGTAGCTATTAGAAGTTCTCCTTTGAAGGTAAATCCCCATTGGTGAAAACAGCACACACTATGGTCACAGGACATAGAAAGATCAAATGGATTCTGAGAAACTCTCTCTGTGCTGACTCGGTTTTACAGTACTGGAAGGTGCTATCTAGGCTCCTGGGGGAAGAAGGGGAAAGTCACTTACCAGCTGTGAATCCTGTAAACTACAACAAAAAGCCACTTTGGCAAGATATGCTCATGGGCATAATCGTGGTATGAATGTTCCCCCATCAGATGTAAGAGGTGCCCCACAGGAGGAAACACGTGTGCGGACTATAAGTATAGCCAAGAACTCCTGGTTGGGAAACTTACAGATAGATCCCAGCGGGCAACCTCCTATCATCATTCTGCCAAAGAGAAAGACTAGCAAACTGTTGTCTAAATTTCTATTTTGTGTTTCTACACCCACAGCCCTCGGCCCTCATCAGAGAAGTTTCTTTGTATGATGGATGGCAGTTTAATTTAGAAATATAGAACTGGTCAAAGTGCTAAGATACATGTCAACGATGTGCTCAGTCACAAATGGGACATCTATATCACACACACACACACACACACACACACACACACACTGGAAGAAGAGTTGGGAAACAGTAGGTGTTAGTGGTAGAGGAGGGCTGGAATGAAACTGTGTCCTCTGGACATAACAAGTCGGCTGCACCTGTGAACTCACAGAAGTTGTGAGGCCTTGAAATCAAGCCAGTCAACATTCTTGCCTGGAGTGAGAAGGTTCATGAGCTTCTACCCCTAATGGCTATGAATGGTTTAATGGCTTCTAGGGAAAGGGGCAAGGCAGTTTTCTTTAAGGGAATATCCCAGCAGGTCATCCACACTGCAGTACCCAGTGGAGTGGAGCTCCCATAGGAGAGACTATGATCAAAGCGCATTTAGTGAGATTCTCAGAGAATTAATAAAAATATTTTTTAAAAGCTCTCCTTTAAGATCCATGACCCAGGGGGTTGKCTACATTTCTTGTACCAGGTCTAACCTCCCTCCGGTTAAGTTGGGCCTTAAGTACAATTAGACAGTTGTTGGTTACTGTCAAGATAAGAGTGACCCCCMCCCCCMCCCCCGCACCTTTAGAGCTACCGTGGCGAACTGGTCGTTGTGGCTCATAGGCATGACCRCTCGGTGGGACTACTGACTGTGCTCCTCYCCTGGCAGGATGCGTAATACCTTCTGGTGTTATGAATGCTAACAACGCTTTTAGCTTATATCCAGCTCAAGTCTTCTARGTCTGAAGTGTGCAATGTCTTCAGCAATAGAAGCACATTTATCTTTAATCTCTGAGAGACAGCCAAGGGCAACACCAATAGCCAATATTGTTTTGGAGGTCACTTAGACTACTATGACCAACAACTCAAATGGAGGTTTCTTGTGCCTGGTATTGGGGTTTTGTTGTATGGTCTAAGGCTGTTGTAGAGAGCATTATTACCTCAATTGGCATAACTTCATTTAAGATATACACACACATATCACATTTATATGGTATATACATACTATTACAGATAATTTTAGGTAACTATAAAGTAATGTGATTCCTTGAGATTTCATCAAACATCCTTAATATCATTTGTCCCTCCTCCTTTTGTATTCACTACTCTCCGTCCTCCCCAATGTTCCCCTCCCATTTTTCCCAGTTCCCCCCATATATTACCCGTATTCTCTTGTTCCTGTCTCTAGCCCCCCATTCATATGGTTCCTTTTTGCTTTCCTGATTTCTGCGGTTAATCCAGCTTATATACTCATATCTGAAGATTTGGAATTCTGAACTGTGTTTGTCTTTCTGGGTCTGGGTTACCTCACTCAATATAATATGTTCTAGTTCCATGCCTTTATCTTCAAATTTCATAGCTGAATAGAGAACTTATTACCACCACTTTCCTATRCCAGCRTAACTCCTAACTGCATTCTAAAACGTGCTTAATACTTACAGGTTTCCCCCTTCRTCWCAAAGGCTTCTCTGTGCAACAAACAGAGACCACCACAGATAAGTACAATTTGTCCTAATGGAGAGCTCAAATGTTCTTTGAGAGCCTRGTCCCTGATACATCTACAACACAAACCCTGCGCCAAGGCTCAGAGAACCTCATATAACAGGCTTCCAGGGGCTTGGCTGTGGTTGTGTCTCCCAGAAGTAACAGCTTTGGAGGCTAAACCAATGAATAAAAAAAGTTTAATGCTTTAAGCTTAAACAATATSGCTGCCTAAACAAGGCCTGGACACAGACAGTGTTAATAGATATGCTAAAAAGGAAGGACATCTCACTGAGCCCCACTCTTAGACAAAAACTACAGGCAACTAATGACTGCTGAGAAGGAGAATTGGTCTTTCCTAGGAAGGGTCACTTCATCCAATACCAAGTGGATGGCCTTGAAATCATAGGCATACAACAATACTAAATGAACTCAGCAGGTTGTATACATACACATCATATGCATACGTGTGTGTATGTCTGTGTGTTTGTGTATATAATAATAATAATCAGAGAAAATGAGGCCATAAACTTGAGAGGAAGTGGGTGTGGTTAAAGGAAGGGAAGGGAAGGGAAGGGAAGGGAAGAAGTGATATAACTATATTTTAATGGTTTTAGCAGCATGATCTGTGAAATGCTAGCATACACCGTTACATCAGATAAAAGTTGAGAAAACTATATTATACAATAAAWTCATGCTTTTCTTATGTGCCCTTGTATAGAAACACAGGCACATACTAAAGTAAAGTTTTTTCTGATTGCTGAGATTAAAGGTGATTTTTATCTCTTAGTTCTTATTTTTATGGATTCTAATATTTTTAAAGGGACACACATATATATTTGAGAGAGTTAAGAGGAGAATCAATCACTTTTAGTAATCCTGGCTAGTCACAGCCAGCGAGATGGCTGTGTGAGAAAAGAAAGGGCTTGACACACAAACCTGACAACCCACGCTNCCGTTTCTGGAATTCCTTCTACACTTGCTAGTCCCTGTGTTTTTGCTCAAACTGTTCTCACCACCTGGAATACCTTTCTCCCTCATTTACGAGGCAGCCTGTCAAAATCACCCCACACTCCAAAGCCCAGATCAAATGCCACCTCCTAAAGCCACAGCGAAAGTCATAGAGAGCGAGTGCCAGAGAAGCCCGTAGAGATCCTCCAGACACCCTCCTCACTTTTCAGAGGAGCTCCCTCCCACCACTGCTCACTGCAGTACCGCGGAGGCTGGAAACCCAAGGATTCAGCCAAGGTTAGTGCCGGGACTATGATTCAAACACAGTCATCAGTACCAGGTCCAAATTTCAACACATCACATCTCCAGTTTTAGGACAGCCAAGTCTGGAGAACTGAACCACGTTGCTTCTGAAACAATGCTTATATTTCCTCTTGCACTGTATTTACATGGATTTATAGAAACAGCCATTCATAAGGGGGGCGGGACCACTATTTTGGAGTTGTTCCTGAATTGATATCCAGTCCCTGCTACCTCCTGCCTGCTTTATTTTATATAGATTGTTAACCACCTGAACTTTGGTTTTCTTCTGTCACCTGAAGATGTCACATGACATCTTTGTTCCCTGCCATCCATGTAGAGAACACCACTAGCCCTTCACACCCTGTTCTCTACGACATCTGTCACACTCTGCAGTCCTTTGATTTATGTGGCTTGATAACAGATAATTTTGAAAGAACAAAAGGATTAGATGTGATGATAGACACTACCCTAACAGCAGGAGAAGCCAGCGCGTCTAGAAGAGCCAGGGAGCAGCCACTGGAGGTGTTTCAAGACACACAGTCTCTATGGCAACTCCTCAGTACTTACAACCTGAAAACAGCTGTGCGCAACATGTAAATGAATAAGAAATCCCGTGTTCTCATAAAACTTTCCTTACAGAAGCAGGTAACAGGCTGGATGTGGCCCACAGGCTCTCATTTGCCAAACCCTAGTTAATAAGAAAATTTAAAACCCAAAAGGTTTTTCTAAAAAGCATTTCTCAGTGATATCATACTTTAAAAGCCAGACRTGGCTTACCCACAGCTGACTTAGCAGACTGCCTTAAGGAAAATGTAAAAGGCCTTCTCTACCACCAGTCACTTCCCCACAGCTCAGTCCCCCAAAGATCATTCGCCCATCTCGGAGGAGTGCCCAGCTGAAGTGTGTACTACAGGAAGGAGCAGGAACCCTGCTGAAACCCAGACGCGAGGATGCCTGTTCRCATGGAAACCCTGTCAGACAGGGAGAAGGAATGAGCTGTGCTCTCATGTCTCTATGGAAACAAAAGGCAGCAGTTTTGAGTAAAAGAAGCGTACCATGGGAAAATGTGTTCTAAAATACAGTGTCACTGAAATAAACTGAAAAATCACACAACCCAGGAAGTATGGACATATTTTTATATAGCACTCTTTATGTTTCTGTACAATAAATTTCTTTAAGGTGTTCAATATTTTTCATATATAACTTCTCAAAACCTGAAGGGCTAATTTTCACTAGATTTATTTTGTTTTCTTATATTCCAATTGGCTTCCTTATTATTATTTTTAAATCTTTTCAATTGAGATTTTTAATATAATTACATTATTTCCCCCTTTCCTTTTCCTCACTCCAAACCTTCTGCTTGCTCTCTTTCAAATTCATAGCCTCTTGTTTTCATTAGGTGTTGTCATATGCATATATGGATATACATATATATTCCAAAATACAACTTATTCAGTTCATGTAATATTACTTGTATGTATGTTTTCAGGGCTGACCAACCCTCTGTTACTGGATAGCTAATTGGCATGTCTTGGGGTGGGTGGGTATCTATTTCTCCCACTCTCAGCAGTCTTTAGTTATCTGTAGTTCTTTGTTTAGGGCTGAAGTCTTATGGTCCTCTATCCACCCACCCACCTTAGCCTATCTATTGTTGTTGTCTAATTGACTTACGATGGAAAACTGTTCCTTTACATTGAGGGTTTTATCTGTAGCTCCTTAAAGTGTTGTTAGTATGACAAGAGGGGGCCACAGTTAGGTGTGTGGCACACACATCCAGTCCCTTGTGCTTAAGAGGCAGAGGCAGGTAGATCTTTGTGAATTAAAGGCCAGCCTGGTCTACAAAGTGAGATGCTGCCTTAAAAAAAGAAGTATCTGAATAAATACTTCCTCCTGAATTAATTTGATCCTATATAGTCTGGTAAACTGTACTCCAACTTTACAATGATGTCCGATACCTGATAATCGCACCTGAACACAACCTATAATTCCAATTGTCAATATCCACCTACTTTGAGAAAGTAAGTGCACTGACAGAACTCCTCYGAGGAAGTCTATACAACATTAACTCATCCTGAAACATATTTTGGGGGTAAGTGTACTATAGGGTAAGTTCCTTCCCTATTTGACTCTTAGTGGTGAGGTTGGGGTTAGGCTTAGGTGAGATTAGTTAATAAACTTTTTTGAGCATGTTATGAGTGTTATATCTTTTCCAGACCTATATTGAAAGCCCCTCTCGTTCTCATAGCCCATTGTCTTCAAAATAAAAGGACTAATTGTTGGAGAGAAGGCATTTTATAGAAATCAAGAGCATGACTTCCTGGCATCAGATATAACTATGATTTGCATTCCCAAGTAGCAGAACTTCTGGGTGAGCTCATGGTTTAATCATCAGGAGAAGAGTAGCACCTAGTTCACGGGACACATACATCACTCCCAGCACACACTCCCAGCCAGGAATGAAGCTGTCATCCTTATACAATATTGGCATGGATATAATGAATTTCTGATATGCTATTTGGTTAGCTCTAGTATATTGGTTGTATAATATAGAATATACTCTATCTCTATTTATTTATCTAGAAATAAAGTACAAAAATGGTTTGGTGATATAATTTGCCTATTAAGGAAAGACTACAGTTCCCACATCAGGCTTGAATGAAAGCATATGATAAATGTTGAGGCCTGTTTTCTATAAGCCAAGTCATTCTAAATAAATCCTTGAATTCACTCACTATCTAGCATAGTTCTGTTTATTTATTTCCCTCTGTCTTTCCCTCACTGCTAATTGCTTTTTCTTGGCAGCAAGAAATTTATATGCCCCGCTTTGCCTAAATATTACAGTTTCTGTAGAATAAAAGCACTGGTTTTTCTGTGAGTTCTCTAATACCTATGAGGAAGAATATGGGGTGGGCCCTGGGTAGGATTTCAGTTCCAATTTTACATCATCTGGCTATTGTCAGGTCAAGTTTAGTTCAGTGGAAGAATCTGAAGCACTTCTGAAGTTAACAATTATGAGCTCAAATGGACAAAGAAAGAGAGTTAATTCCATGGATTTGAAATGCTCTGTGGACATAATTTAGAACTACAGTCTGTATGCTATTTCTCAGCTGACTTACAGGATGAAAACAACAGTTTAAACTTTTCAAGTTTAATTTGCATCTATTTAAACATTTTATTATTGTAGCTATCCATGTATTGTTCCTTGAGTGGGAAAACTTTTACATATTTTAAGGCAAAGGTAATTAACATAGCGCCTCAGCCAGATTCCTACTGAGGTCAAGTCAAGCTTAGCCTAATTAAGGTTTAGACAATTTGGCCTGTATCGTATTCAAACAGCAGATATTATTTTGTTAGAGCTGCAAGTTTGACATTTTTAATCAGTTTCAAATAARTGCATAAATAGAAAATAGAAAAGATGTTTCACATTGCATGACTGGAGAAAGGGAGGGATGAAGTACTTAGAGAGTCCTCAGAGACACAGGASCACTCTGTTTACATAGAGTCTGTGAAATGCAGCCTCTACAGGCTTAAACATACATCAGTAAGAAAATGTCACTTTTACAATTAATTAAAGGCAAATATTGAGCCACACCTATTCAAAAGTCACATGATCAAGCCTGATGTGCCCAGATGTTGGTTAAAGCACTGATTCCTGACTGGAGTGATGCATATCCGCATACAGAGCCGGTTGCGATGACCATGGTCTTCTAATAAACTTTGTGTCTCATAAACCCAAAGGGTGCAAGGGTTACTTACTTACATAATTATCTGTGCTTCCTGTCAAAATGATGCTCTGTTTGTTCCCGCCAAGGAACACTGYCTTAAAATGTTCAGCAATCAGTATAAGCTGTGTATTCAGAGTCCTAACAARAATACTTTCAGAATAGACTGTCCCTTTGTGCTTGTTCCTCACGTAGAGCCAGAATCTCCCAGGTTCTCTTCTTCCAACAGTGAGAATTTTTTACTTACTGTACGATATCTAAGTACTCTCCTTCCCAGAGTCAAAGCTCTGATAGCACTGCTGTGACAGCACCACAGTTCTGTTATGAAAGAAATCTCGCGGTGACNCACTCTGTTTACATAGAGTCTGTGAAATGCAGCCTCTACAGGCTTAAACATACATCAGTAAGAAAATGTCACTTTTACAATTAATTAAAGGCAAATATTGAGCCACACCTATTCAAAAGTCACATGATCAAGCCTGATGTGCCCAGATGTTGGTTAAAGCACTGATTCCTGACTGGAGTGATGCATATCCGCATACAGAGCCGGTTGCGATGACCATGGTCTTCTAATAAACTTTGTGTCTCATAAACCCAAAGGGTGCAAGGGTTACTTACTTACATAATTATCTGTGCTTCCTGTCAAAATGATGCTCTGTTTGTTCCCGCCAAGGAACACTGYCTTAAAATGTTCAGCAATCAGTATAAGCTGTGTATTCAGAGTCCTAACAAAAATACTTTCAGAATAGACTGTCCCTTTGTGCTTGTTCCTCACGTAGAGCCAGAATCTCCCAGGTTCTCTTCTTCCAACAGTGAGAATTTTTTACTTACTGTACGATATCTAAGTACTCTCCTTCCCAGAGTCAAAGCTCTGATAGCACTGCTGTGACAGCACCACAGTTCTGTTATGAAAGAAATCTCGCGGTGACRGACTGGATAGTAAACTGTACTCGCTGGAGCCCCAAGGACTGACCCTTCTCAAACTTCCAGGTAGTTYTTGGAGTGGAATAGCTCTGTACCATCTTAAACAGCTTAGAATCTGGGGTGGCCTCACCYTGAGATAATGAATAAGCCTGGGATAGTCAATGTGTATTTGGAATGACCTGGATACAAGCCCAAGTAAAACAGGATCCTTCCCTCAGTGATGGCATGGTATTGGTCTCCTGGTCCAAGAGTGGCCTCAATAAACAGCTAAACATACTGATCAAAAACTTCTCTCAGAAAGAGCTTTTCATGCCAAAACCACAATCACTGTTTTTGGCAGTCTTCCACATTCATATGGGTAACAGTAAATAGCATGACTCAGGAGATTAACTCATGGTTACCTGGGTCAGAGTTTACAAATACTCTGGCAGGCACTTCAAAAGGTACTATGGAAAGCAACTACAATGGAAGGTTCATTTACAACACATGGTCTACTCCAAGCTGTGATTTTCATCTCCACACTGCTCTGCAATCAGTTCACCTTCCACAACTCTCTTTCCTCCCTGATCTTTCCAGTTAACCTTGTTGGGACCTGAGTCCATGCTTTTACATCCCCAAACACATCCATATATGATGTGCAGGAATTAAGCACTGGCTGACAAGTTAACCATCAGTCTGGGCTTACTGATTCATCTGCAGCTAATTTCTCCCACAACTGTGACTTAGTAAAGAGAATGTAGAGCTGGCTCTATTTCTCCAGAGTGCGTCCAAGGAGATTTCTACTTAACTGTTGGGTGGTGGGACCTGCTCCTTATGAGTTCATGCCATAATATTTGTTATAATTAGGGTTTCTCTTSATGTTATTAAACACCTTCATCAAAAGCAACTTGGAGAACAAAGGGTTTGTTTCGGCTTACATGTTTGAATCACAATCCATAATGAAGGTAAAACAGGACAGGAACCAAGACAAGAACTAAGAGGTGACAAGTGAAGCAGAAGCCATCACAGAATGTATTACTGGCCTGCTCCCCATTTCATACTCAGCCAGCTTTCTTATATGGCCCAGCACTGCCCCAGTGAGCTGTGCCCACCAACACCAATCACTAGTCAAGAAACTGTACTATAGCCTTGCTTACAGGCAATCGGACAGGAATTTCTCAACCGAGATTCCCCTCCTCCCAATTGCCTCTCGATTGTATCTAGCTGACATAGAACTAACCAGGACATCCTCCTTTTTTTGTTTGTTTGTTTGTTTTTTCGTTCTGTTTTTTTTTCCAAGATAGGGTTTTTCTGTGTAGCCCTGGCTGTCCTGGAACTCACTCTGTAGACCAGGCTGGCCTCGAACTCAGAAATCCACCTGCCACCCAAGTGCTGGGATCAAAGGCGTGCGCYACCACCACCCAGCCACATCCTCCTTTTATTTGCTTTATACTAGCTAACAGACTCTCACACACTGAAGATTTTCATTTCTCAGTGCACAGTCAACTTCTGACCCTAAATTATCCTCAATGTACATAATTCTAGTCCATGTGAATGTCTTTTGTAATAGACTCTAATCAAAGCCTGTCTAGTCAGGTTTGGACTAGAGTTAAAATATGCAATTGCTCAGACCAAACGACACAGCACCTCAGTTATACCATTACTCTCTTGTTAAATCTCTTGCCAATTTTCTACATAGACTCCTAGGAGTGGACATTTGAAGACTATTTAACCTGACCCCTGGTTCTGGTCCCACTTTGTGCTTCCTGATCTTCTATATTCTAAGTTGAGGGGCTTCCACCACATGATCTTATCATTATGAACACCGCCACGAACTCTTCCACACCTTCCCTGCCATGATGGTCTGACAAGAAGCATGGCTCCAGTCAGCAGTGAGTCCATTGCAGTGGAGTTGAGGCCAGTGAAGCCAGAGAATAAGAAGGAGCCAGAAGAATAGAATAAATTGTCAGAGTTAATCTGAGGCCAAGCAAAGCAATTCAGTGAGAAGCTGAGAGAAGTCAGATTGAGGTAGTCAGCTTGGAGAGAAATATGAGCCAGAACAATAAATTGAACCAGCCAGCCAGAGTTCAGAAAGGACTAAACAGGTGAGCTTATTCAACAGTAATTCTCAGAGGCGAAAAATATTCTAGGCCTATGTTACCAGATGGAGGTTGGAAGCAGAAGCCTTCAAGGTCTGCTCTTGCAGATTAGATTTATGGAGGCTAGAAGTTTCTGGACCTAGGCCTAGTGATAGATTGAAACGCTCTAGGCTCAGCCCAAGTTTTGTATTTGTAAAGCTTGGGTACAACTCYCATCTCATCGTTTCCTCTGAGGAAATAAAACCAATCTTTAGACAACTCTAAGTATTGGGATATGTATCTTCAACAGTAACAAATGATAGTTAAGAAAGAAAAGCAAATCAAGTGTGTTAATTCCTATCTGTGCATCTGAATTCTGTGTTCCAGAGAAAGAAGCAGCAAAAATAGTCTCTACTTCTTCAGAGAAAGAAAATCCATGCTCTGTGAAAACACCAGTTAGCAGAGATAGTCATGTACATACATTCAGTTCTTCAAAGGCTCCATGCATCTCCTACAATAGCAGGAAAAGAACCTAAAGGATTTTCTAGATAGAGAAGGAAGTCAGGCGAGCACATCAGCTCTCCCTCCCGAGGAATCTACTGAGAAGAAAGGATAGTACAGAGATAAATCTACCCCCTTCCTTAAAACTGCAGAGGCGTGGGGAGCTGAAGATCACACAATGACAGAACAGGATTTTAACAAACTTCCCCAAGGCAGACTGTAAATGGAACTTGATTGGAGCACAGTAGAGTAGCCAGGGAAGCCGCAGATTTCCTCCTGAGAGGGCCGTCAGAAACTTCCCAAATTTGGAGTTGGCAGAGATAGAGCAGGGGGTGGACTGGTATGAGGCACCAGCCAGGCCAAACAGCTGCCAGCAGACCAGCTGGGCTAAGCAGTCCTATTCTCCCTTCTCCTCCTCCTCTTCTTCCTAATCCTCATCCTCATCGTCTTCTTCTTCCTCCTCCCCCTCCTCCTTGTGTGCCACTAGAAAGACCTCAGTATCTAATTTGTTTAGTTCCTAAATTGTCAGATAATTATTTTAGAACTTGATGAGAAATATGGTGGAAAATGTTCCAATATTCTCCCTTTCAGGTAATCATATATTAATTAATTTCRAATAYCGAGTGTATATTACAAGCCATTGRCAAGGGTGAAGTTCCTCTCTTGTATTTGGTAGTAGAGTTGGAGGACAAATATTATCATTATAAACAAATAAATAATTAGATAATCTCAAAAGTGAAAGGGGCAATTAAAAAATAGGAAAATATGTGTTTGCTAATGAGAGAGAGAGAGTGTGAGAGAGAGAGAGAGTGTGTGTGTGTGTGTGTGTGTGTGTGTGTCCGTGTGTGTACTCTTTGAGACAGATATCATGAAAGACTAAGAACCTGGGGCAGTGTCCTGGGCAGTCTAAACAAGATCCAATTCTGGCATAAAAAGCAACCCAATGTGGTTAGCCTTCTCACAAGTGATAAAAGCATAACATTGCTTTGTAAGAATATGCAGTCACGCAATGAGTTTGAGTTTGCATTTTATTCTATATGCAGTGACCATTCACTTACAGCTTCTAAGCAGAAAGGAATGTAAATGTAGATTTTAATAAGCTTGGGACACTAGAAGAATAAAATAAGAATTCCAAATGGTAGACATACTGAAGACATTTTTACTGGAAGAAATAAAAGAGAAAGGAAGCATATGGCAGATACAGAACAATGAACGGAAGTGAAAACCATCAGCAGTTATTCTGTCTCTTTCCACAGAATAATAATAACAGCAATAAACACAGATGGGATAAATGTCCAAAGTACAAAACCTTCCTTATTGAGTAAAACAGTACTCTACAAAATTTACAGAGTCACACGATCTTTGAAGTTAGAAAAGGCTTGATTACAGCAAGAAAAAGTGGACCAACAAGTGGAACTTCTAACTACAGGAGGTAAACAGATAACAAAAGCACAGCTCGAAAACTGTGCCGAGTAATAAAGGTAACTAACGGGCGAGCTGTGGAGCCATGACAGCACACAGTCCACGCTCTGCTACATGGTCCAGAAGACGAGACAGTGTGGCAGCAGCATCCAGCACCATAGCAACAAGGAGAGCATCAAGACATGCAGGCCTCTAGACATGCAGATGCTATCACTTCCCTTCAGCTCAGTGGTTTCTCTGCTTCAGAAAAGCCAGAGTTGCACAGGCTATGAAAGGTCATGTCATTATTTAAGGAAAATTTAACAGTTGCTTCTCACTGTAACTATTCAAAATACAATTCAACTTTCTCTTGACCCTGCCTCACTTAGTTTCTGTGCCTTAGCTGATAGAATTCCTTTCCTGATAAGGCAAACCCTTATAATCATCCTGACTTCTGTTTTTGCCGTACTGCACATCTGCTTGATTAGCAACTTCTCTTGGTTATGGTTTGAAATCCACAGACTCATCATTTCTACTCTCCTCTGCCATCATGAACTTCACATCTCTCTCAAACATTAATATAAGACTCTTTTGTCTGTTCTCCCTGCTCTCCCCTTACCACACAGCAGTCTATAAAAATTGACTTATCATATCACGCCTCTACTCAAATTCTTGGAAATCCCCAATTCACTTACAGAAAAAGTGGAATATACCACATCTGTRCTCCTCCATGGCCTCTCAGGCCCTCTTTTCTCCCCTGCACCTATTCTGACCTGTTCATTCAGGACTCCTTTGTTATWACTGGTACATCCTAGGTACTCTCAGGGCTATCTCAGGGCTCTTTTGCCTATGTCATATGATTAATATCCACTTCTGTGTGGATATCAGTATTTGCTTAAATGTCACTTTCCAATCCATGCACACCTGACCTGGGTTTGATATTGACTTCCCCAAACTCACTGTATCTGTCCCTGGGCTTCTTCAGCCTAGATCTGACCACATAGCTTTCCCATGACTTCTGTCATTCTAATGCACTATGAAAAGACACCTATGTTTATGAGTTTTTACCTTCTCCTCCCTCCTAGAATAAAAACCACTTAAAGTCAAGGGCCTTTGATTTGTTTTCTGATTACAGAAACACAAAGAACAAACATTGACATAGATAGTGTACATATTTTTGTTGAATAAGCTGATGAATGGTGAATGGCTTAGGGCAAAGCGGGTATAGCTAGACAAATCATGCTACAGTATAAGAAAGAAAAAGAGGGTGGAGAATCAGGGGGGAAAAGACAGCCAGATAAGCCACTGGACAAAACCAGACAGAATTCAAGGAAAGGCAAAAATAGCACTCGAGAGAACTAACTGTAACTAGCACTGAAAGGCAGCAGCAAAGCTCCTTTTGTTCTCCTCCTCCACATTCCTCTTCGCAGCCTGGACTGTTAAAATGGTTGTTGTATGGTTAACTTACTCCACAAGTAAGTGTTATGCACACAGCATTTACTCATAAGACTCACTCTTTTTTGCAAAGACAGAATCTAAAATTGTGCCAGCAATCACCATAGCAACAGGTAATTAGCATATTTCAGTGTTGGTCTTTAACTTAACATCTGAGTATCTTTAAAGATTTGAAAATAAATTGTTTCAGCAGTTCCTGGCTGCCTGCAGCCATAAAAGCATTCTTCCTACTCCCCGTCCTAATAGCTAAAATCATTCCTTTAAACTAATAGTTAAAATCCATTCCTATCCAACTATCCACCTTAACAACCACAAGATTAAGTTATCAACTAAATCAAGTTGTCCGTAACAATCCATTAGATTCTTAAGGAAAGAAACAAAAAGAACTGTACACGTGGAAATCACATGACCTGTGGAGGAAAAAGATGGGAAAGGAAAGAAAAGGCAGTAAAAGTTAAGAATGAACAAATGAGCTAAAAAGGAAATAGAAATCGGCCTTCAACAATATCCATTTAGCATTCCTCCTAAAAGGGTTTTTCACTTGTACATTAAGAACAGAAATCTGCTTACAGAGCAGAGAGAGAGAGAGAGAGAGAGAGAGAGAGAGAGAGAGAGAGAGA
>BDUI01002959.1:68120-85540 GCA_002335545.1 Apodemus speciosus | reverse complement strand
GCCTCTTTAGGATGTTTGTTATTTCCAGGCTGAGACAAGAATAGCAAAGGTTAAGGTTAAAGCCAGTCTCTGTAAAGACTAAAGCAGTAGACTTGGAGAATTATCTTTGAGAGACTTATTTAGCCCATAGCTTTCCATCTGCTAAGAATATAACAACTCTATTTAGATATATGTATGCTGAGAAAGCCCATAGGGACCACATGCAAGGAAGGGTCATGATATTTTTAATCTTTTATGATATACCTAAGCCCCATCATTTAAAATTTAAGTGAAATAGATGTTTTAATTCATAAAAGAAGAAGCCTTTGACCTTTTTAGTCCCCCAGTGAGGAGGAATCAAAGCCCCTGTCACTTGGTATAATTCAAAGACAGGTGGAATTCCASAGTGGAACTGCTGGGAGCGGGTTGAGACATTAGAATGTGGTCAGCTGAATCAGCAAGGATTTCATAGCCATGTCCATGTGGTCGCTGTCATTCATGTGCCCAGTACTGTGTTCTGTGTATTATATATGCTGCCTTATTTAATCCTTATATCTGAATGAGTCTACTCTGCATTGTGTAGAAAAGTTCTATAGACAGAGAACAGTAAACCTGAAGCAGAGGTAGACTGTAAATCCATGTCTGTCTAGTGCCAAAAGMGGATTAGCCTCAGTAGTTGGTGTCAAGACTACTAAGGGATCTTGGTGGCTACATCTTCAGGTAATTCAGATTTACACCAAACTTTGAGAAATACTCCTATATAYTATTATTATTATAAAGGCCTCCCTGGTTGTCTAGGACTACTGCTCCTATAGGAATGTTGATGAGTCGAGTCCAGCTCTAGATTCTCTTTCTTTGAGCTAAAAGACTAATCTTTATCCTTACCTGCCATCAACCCCTAATTCAGTCTACTGCTCTGTGGTGARTTTTTTCATTAGTCAACCTTTGAGAAAGGCTGAACTATATTCCTTATGAAATATCCARGCCTTATCAGTTAAAAGGTAAGTAAAATAGATTGTTTGGTCCATAACAAAACCTTTGACTTTTTAGGTCCCTAGTGAGGAATAAAAGTCTCAATTGCTTGTTATTATTAAAAAAGAGAGAGAATAGGGACTGTTGCAGGGGGGTTAGTTGCATGAAAACAGAAGGAGCATCCTTACCTTTTCCTCTCTCTAAGAAAGTAAGGGATCCATCATAGAGTCTCTCTGATTTCCTATTATAGGCTCAATTATATAACATGCTCATTCTACAGATAAAACAACTTAAGTTGTATATTTCCTACTAAATTAAATGACTTATAGTTTCAGAATGGCTTGTGTTTACTTGACCCTGACATTGGAGAGCCAGACTTGCCTCTACTTTTATTGAATGAATTAAATAATGGTGCTGAGGTTGCRGGGGTGAGGAAAGAGACCAACCTACCTTCCCAGTCCTCTTGCAACTAGAATCATCTGACTGTGATTTTTCCCTTGCACATGTCCCAAAGGAAGCTGGCTAAGAAGCAGAAGGAGACCCAGAGTGGAGCCCAGAGGGAGATGGGGCCTGTGGCCTCGACTGACAAGCCTTCCACCAAGCTCAGCACCAACCGCAATGATGAAGGCTTCTCCTCCAGCTCTCAGGATGTTAATGGATTCAGTAAGTGAAGCCAACTAAGGTGAATGGAGTATCCATGGTTAATTTTGGTCCAGGTGCCTCTCTTGTGGATCCTTTAAAATGACCAAATCCAGAAAAAWCATGAAATCAGAATGCTTTCCTGAGATATCAGCGATGAAGGGTCTTCTCCTTGGCACAACTTTAGGGTAGCCCAACCTGATGTAAAAGGCATTTTTAATAATATAGGACTGGGGGTGTAGTCCAGCCAATAAACATGTCACATGAGCATGAAGACTTGAGTTTGAATCCCCAGAACACAAAGAAAAAGTTAGTCAGGGTGGCATGAACCAATAAGCTCAACACTGGGGRGATGGAGGCAGGGTGATTCTGTAGGGTTTGCTGGCCAGACAGTCTAGCCTAATCATTGAGCTCCAAGTCTTATGAGACACCTTGTCTCAAAGATAAGATAAGGTAAGGAATGATTGAGGTAATCATATTAACTGCTGATATTCACATACATATGCATGTACACCRTGCAAATATATGCAGATATCTATAAACCATATATACCAAAAAACAACCAACTCAAAACTATGCCTAAGTAGATATGATGGGAACAAGTCATCCTAAATAGTCAGGTCAGGTAGTTAAAAATAAGAATAGTTACTAAGAAGAAGGAGGAGGAAGGGGAGGAGGAAAAGAAAGAGATGATTTTAAGGCAAAAAGAAAAAAGAAAGCAATACTGAACTTACTTACTGGCTGGCAATTCTCAAAGCTATTTCACATTTCCTGTGTAATGTAGATGAGTCATGGAATGTTTCTTTCTCTGGCCCTAATATTTCAGAAACTGAGGTTTAAAGAAACAAYCTCTAAAATTGTAAGACTGTTKGGTTCCATGCTGATGCTCGAAACTGTGTTCCCAAGCAGGGTTTTATTAGGTCAAGACTATCCTCATCTTCATGGAGCGTTAATAAGGCATCCTTGGCTAATATAAGTAGTTTAAATTCCATGGTTGGCCAATCCAAAAGAGAGCTCCATGTCTGGGTAGTTATAAGCCTGTTTGTTGATCAGACTTAAGAAAGCTTCCTATTGCTCTACTTTTTCAACCATGCTATAAGCTAGCTCTTTCCTGGATCTGATAATAAGAGTGAATTTTCACCATATATTTAATACATTATAGACAGAAGAAACCATATTTCATAAAGACTGCTTTAAATATGGTCTGTGTGGGAGATGCAGAGTGACGAGAGCATGAGAGAATAAAGGAAACCAATAGAAATGTTTCACCATTATGATGAAGACACACTGGCTTCATTTCTACCATCAGCCTATGAAACACTTAGTAGGGCTGATCTTATTTGGTAGGTGAGATATGTTTGCCTCAGCTTCCCAGAGTTACATAGATCATTTCTCAAGGATCCAAGAACCCTAAGTTGGAGCACAGCATTAAACTTGGAAGGTTTTCCAAGCAAAATGATAGATGAGAGAGAAAAAAAGAGGCTGAGAAGAAAAGAATACACATATCCTTTATATTTACCAATGGTAATATTTTTTCAATATTGGCATCTGGTTGCACTTTCTCTCRCTGAACAGATTTTTTTGAGCTATTTAGATGTTAAGTTGAGGTTTCTAGAACATTCCGTCTCTAGAGATTTGAGTATGTGGTTCCTATAATGTAAAACCGTTCTTCATCATACCACAATTAGAATTAGTCTTCTGTAAGAATTATGATGTCATTCCAATGATATTGAAGATGCAAGTCCACATTTAAATTTCCTGTGTGTCCCCAGAATATGCTGGTTATTTTGCTGTAAATCAGGATCCAGCCAAGGTGCTCATTTCCATTGGGTTTTCCTAAAGTCTCCTGACCCTATTTTTTCTTTCAGGAATTTTGACATTTTTCAAAAGTCTGAGGCAATTGTTTCATAGAGTGGTCCATGAAACAGAGTTGTCTGATTTTCCATCAGATTTCATTTAAGTGAATCATTTTAGAAAAAGATGCACAACGTAATGGTATTGTTTACTGCTCTAAACTGTACCAATAGCCACATGATATCACTCTGCTCCTACTGACCATATAAGTTTGAATGCAACTTAAGGTTTCATAATGCTTTTAAGACAAAATTCTAAAAATATATTGATGATCTTATGAACAAGTTTTAATTAATTTTAAATTAATTAAATTAACAAATTTTAATTAATTTTTGCCTCTTCTTAGCGATAAGAGACAAACTACGGTCTGTTTAACCCTATAAATGGCCCATTCCTGTCCTTAATCTGGGTGATTTACCCCTATTCATACATTGGGCAGGATTCRGCATGGGTAGGCAGACATAGAGGCAGAGGACCACAGAGGTGCTGGCTAGGACCTTGGTGTGTTCTTGAAGAAAGGTTGATTCTAAACTGCACTGAACTGTCCCCGGATGTTCAACTTTGAAATTGCAAGTTTTATCTTAAAAAGGACACTAGTTTTRGTTATTCATACCGAAACTCTCCTACACATCCAGTCTTGTGTGTACACTTTTTTCCCTCTTGTAAAACTTCCCCAGAAAGACATCAGATGCTGAAAGATTATGGTCCAGCAAGCATGACAATCACTGCGACCCTGAAATTGCAGGTCTTTAGACTGGAGCTTTCTAGTCATATGGGAAAACAACCTAGGTCGCACTGATTCCTTGGATTTCAAAGAGAACTACAACCACTGTTTTCATCGAGGATGAAAAGTTAGACCCTCAAGATAAAAACACTTCTTCACTAATGAAAAAGAAAGGGTAATAACCTTCATAAGGGTCTCCTGGGATGTTTTAAAGATCAAAGCTAGTCTTCCCAAACAATCAGATGTCCACTGTCCATATCTTATATCTGTATTCATATGCATATATGTATATATATATTATATAATATATATAAGCCATATATACCCCTATGTATCTGTATATAGATATTCATTTTATTGATATTTCCTTTTAAAAGACAGAAAAAAAGACAGAAAAAATTTCAATTGACTAGTTATATTCAATTATTATGAAATCATGCGTTTGTTTGAATCACTAAATATTTTAGAATTCTTTCTACGCATCTAGTGTCTTCAGACTGCAGCTATAAGCATACTCTGGGGATTTTTTTTGAATGCCCTAAAATGCATCAGGTAACGTTTAAAATGCCCTGTGGGACCACTGGGATGAGTTTTGAAGGGGGAATAAATGTAAGTAATGCTTACACTAGAGATGTAAAAATTGCTTCTAAAATCACCCTGATGTATGTAAAATTGAATCTATTTTCGTGACATTAGGGAAGTTGCTGTCTGGCTTCTGAATCGGTGTCTTTAAGAGCTACTGAGATGATGTGCAAATTCTGAAGCAGTGTGTGTGGAGGGGGGAGGGCAGGAGAACATTCCTTACATCGGGATAGATTATAGAAGGACATGCCTTGAGCAATTATGCCATTATTGAGCAGGTGGGCCCTACCTTTACTAAAATTCTATCTCTTCCTACTTAGGTCAGTTTTCTGGTCTTATCTATTACCAGTGACTGCTATGTTTGGCAACATCTATTCAGTCAAGCCTCTCAATGTTGTGTAGGAACAACGACCTCTGGGGCAGTAGGGTGACAGGGCTCTGTCAGATAGGGGCTGTTACTGTGGAGTGCTTAGGCATTCTTTTAAAAGCTGTGCATGTCACATTTCAAGGACAAACAATGCACATTGTTTTCCATTTAAAGAAGAGCTGGSTTTTTCTTAGGTAATCTGATTTTGATCGTGGCTGCCTTGAATACTTGTAATTTTTTTTCCTGTGATCTTTTGCTCACTGGGATTGTTTTCTGGGTCTTTCTTCAAGTACACTCCTTACGCATCATGCTTATGTCTCCTTCTTCATCTTTTGTATTTATGTCTTCTCCTTGCTCACTTTCAGACTWAACAAAATGCTTCAAAACAAATCACAGTTGAATCACTAGGACATGGGGGCCTGGCTGGTCACCTTTCTCATAGTGCATTTAACTTCTGAGTTTTACTGGCTACCATTAGTTAGCACACCCTTGGAGATAGAATTATAGGAGATTGTGAACCACCTGATTTGGACACTGAGAAACAAACTTGGGGCCTTTGGAGAGTAGCAAGCAAGCAAGCACTTTTAACCACTTATCCACCTCTCCAGCCTCCAGATAAATATTTCTATTTGTGTGACATATTTCAACAGTAGACCCTTATTTTCATGTCATAGATAGCTCATAGGTTTAATATTGTGCCTGTTCTACAGGTAGGGAAACTGAAATCCAGGATACATACCCTTGACAAGTCAGAGTCAGGACACATTTTTTTTTCCTGTAACAGTTAAAGCCTATTTACCCAGTTCAGCCAAGAATTTAGGAATGGATTTAACAAGAGCACTCATGATAAAACAATAGTTTAAAAAAAAACCCTGAAATCAGAAAATTATAAATAAAAACAAAGTCAAGCCAGTGGAACACCATACTATAATTATATCATAATTAAATCTAAATATGCAGACTAGATCATACAGAGATCATCAGACATTGGACCATTAAGTACTCTGCTAAGTCAGGAGTAGTTTGAGAAAAGTAGTTATAAATTGGGAACTCACATCCCAAATAAACATTTTTTTCAAAATATACTTACTCTATTATTTTTTATTTCTGCATATGTGAGTGTGTGCCTGTGCATGTGTGAGTGTGTGTATATGTGTGTGTATGTGTGTGGATGCAGGAGCCTGCAGTATGTGCCTGTGCATGTGTGTGTGCGCATGCAGGTGCCTGCAGCAGTTACTAATTTTTAATTATGGATCTGTCTCTGAATTTTCTGGTAGCAAACACTCGAGAAGGAGGATAGCTTGGGGGAGAGCCTAGTATACACTGGATCTTTTGCTTTGTGTAAATCCTGTTCTTAAGCTTCCTCAAAATTTTGTAAATTCTATACTACTTCCATTTTGGAAATGAAGAAGCCAAGTTTAGGAGAGCAAAGGGAGACATGCCCAAAGTCACATGTCACAGAAGTAGTAGAGATGAGATTAGGAGCCAAATGGAGTCTTCTACCCTCAAACCAGAGCCATGACTTATAGTTTGGTAGTTGCCAGTTTCACAGAGTGAGCTCTTTGGCACTCACGGAGGCAGACAGCACTATTCCCCAGTGACAGCATGGGTAAATTTTCTACCATGTGAGCAACAGCTTCCACCACATCTCAGTTGAACATAGGTGCCTACATCTGGGTACTGACATGGAGCCAGTTAGATTGTCATGAGGTGCTGGGGTCTATCATGATCATCTCAGTCCAGCCTCACAGTGACCCTGTCCAGACCATGTTTGTTACTGAACCCACTCAACTAACACATTCCTATATTAAAACATCTTCCTAAAATTGCTGAAAGAATCRTCAGAGAAATCTGTGTCYAATAGCACATATTCTCCTTTCCAAATTGCATGTCTTTGTCTTTAATCTTTATCAGCCCYTCTACAATGAAGTTGGGAGGGAAAGATACAAAGGCAAATAGTCCTGCAGAGTGGGAAGACTGTACCTCCTCACATCCCCTCTATTCATCCAAATGCCTGCATCAGGTACACCTGCCCAGTGAATGCTCTCACAGACAGGTTCTGCAGGAATTGTCCCTCTAGGAGTTTCCTAGGAAAGCCAGACTCTATATCAATGGTCCCATATTCATTATTGTCATGCTGGAGCAATCTGAAAGAAGATACAAACATGAATAAACAGAGATGGCTTCTGGTTTCTGGCCCAGAACAGAGTAAAGGGAGACATGCCCAAAGTCACCTGTCACAGAAGTAGTAGAGATGAGATTAGAAGCCAAATGGAGTCTTCTACCCTCAAACCAGAGCCATGACGTATAGTTTGGTAGTTTCCAGCTTCACAGAGTGGTTCACAACAGGGTGGGGAAACAGAGGTCCAGACAAKCAGCATCTTTGCTGTATGACTTTGTGTTGAAGCAACCTGCACAAAGGACTCCAGGGCTTGTCCCCTGTCTTTGTGACCAAAATACACCTAGGAGTACACTKCAAGGACAGAGATGAGCATTGTTTTCCATTTAAAGAAGCACTAACCTTTTCTTCAGTAATCTGATTTTGATCTTGCTGCCTTGCATATTGATAATTTTYCCCTACATTCTTTTGTCCCTTCTCTGGATGTTTCTTTGGCTGTTGTCCCTGCATATTGTGCTTATGTCTTCTTTATCTTGTGTATTCATCTGCCGTCTTCTCGTGGTTCATTTCAGACCAAACAGAAATGCCCCCGGAGCTGTTTTCTTCTGATGAGGAAGAGTGCCCCTGAACCCTGAGGCGCACCCCTGTCGCTCAACAGACAGAACTCATAAAATTGTTTCTTTGGACACAAGTCAGGCAATGCTCAAGTTTGATTCTATCATAGGATGGTTGAGCAGGGATGGGGCAGGTGGCAGGCAGTGKCAGGCAAAATGCAGCCTGATTTCTTTTAGAAATATGTTGTATAACTAGAGAAGTTGACATAGGGAAGATAGATCAGGACTTTAAAATGTTACAGAGGTTGGAGGGGATTGTGGTAAGCTTCGTGAGGCGAGCTGGCTACAGAAATGAGTCTTGGCCTTCACTGGAGGTAACTATTGACTTAATGGTATATGATGCTGATGACGGTTAGCTCATTTGGGGACCTTATCTGGGTCTGTTGTTTTGCTGAATAATTTCATATATTGTGTCTAGACCACCAAACAGCATGGCTAGGTAGAATTGTTACCCTGATGTTATAAATAACATCATCATTGTTATAGATAACCTAAAATCCTAAGCAAGGTTCCCGGTTCCTCTTTGGTTTCTTATAAGAAAACACTCTGGCCCATCAGATACTCRCTGACAATTTATTTATATGAATGAATAAGTCAATGAATAAATGATGGAATTGGAATTCATATGAAAATGTCTCTAATTCCAGAGCCTTATATATTCTATGAGTGAATTTCATCGTCCATGAACCTGAAATCTCCCACTATAATTTCAGTTCCTTTATCTGCTTATGTACCTGTGTACTGATCAGTAGTCCASTGCTGGCTTGGTCTGCCCTCTGGTGTTGGATAGGGTAATGGAATCAATCACCCTCACCCCATCTATTTCACTGTTAGACTGAAGTTTCTAGGTCTTCTTACAAGCTAAACAACTCCACTTCAGTCATCAATCCTCAGAATACATACCCCTATTGTCAACCTTCTCAAAACAGTTGACCCTTCTATTTATTGACCAATATTCATGGAGTGCAGTTCCCAAGATAACTATGACCCCCTACTCCAGGCTAGGACATTCAGATAACCATAACCTCTACTCCAGGCTGGTACTTCAGAGAGCTGTCATCTCCCTCACACTGGATAGCAAACTGGCATCCAGGATACACTGTTCATGTCTGAATTAATGTCCAAGAATTTACCACATGCTCGCCTACTGTAAATACCATGATTCCAGTGAGGGCTGGCATATCTGGCCTATGTGAAAATGGCTTTTCAGACCCAACAGGAGGAAGAATTGTTATCTCATCTATGCCAAGCCCACCAAGCTATGTGCTACTCTGACTGTGTGAGYCAATGACATCATTTGCTCTCCCAGGTCTGGAGTATCAAAAACAACAACAACAAAAATGCTGTTCGAACTTATGATAATCATTGTTCTTAATGATATTGTAGCTGGAGAGATGGCTTAGAAGTTAAAAACACTTGCAGCTCTTGCAGAGGACCTGGGTTTGGTTCCCAATACCCACATGGTGGCTCACAACCATCATTGAGCCCTGTCCCATGGGATCCAGTGCCTTTTTCTAGCCTCTGTAGGCATCAGACATACCTACAGTACATATACATGCATGTAGGTAAARCATTCATATGTATGAAATAAGAATAAATAARCCCTTTAGAAATAATTAATGATATGTTCATTTAAATGCTGAATACTTAATATTATGTTTTTAACATCATTAGCATATTGAGAGGATTAAATAAATGTTGTAAACTGATGGTTTAAAGATGAGGGGRAAAGGCCTTAAAATAGAAATTAGTAGAGCTCCTAAAACTTCATAGCTTTAAATGGTAGAATTAGWCCTAAAACATCGGTCTGTCTGACATCTCTGTCCCCTAGCCAAAATCACTCCTTTATTCTACCTTGTGGAAGATAGTCCTTATTATTGCCCAAGAAACTCAAGTCTGTTCTAACTGTCTAGAAGTCCCTGAGCTGTAGAGACTTTGGGTCTGATTATTTTTGTATGACATATTTTCACTTATTTACAAGAGAAGAAACTAGGGTCCACAGACATTGAGCCRTTCATTTAAAGGGTAATGTCCCCAAGGCCTGTCTCTAAAGGAGCACCTCCAGCTGGGGTAGTGCCTAGGAAAATGACACTTCCAATATGCGTTCTAGGCAATTCAAATGACGCTCCARTAAAACCCACTAGCTCAAGGTAAAKCCAAGGTCTGTCAGACACCAAAGCTCTTGTGCCTCATTTGCTAAGTCSCCTCTGATATTAACAAAATTGTAGGCTYTCTGGGTAGAAGGCTCTGACTAYCCTCTTCCCTGGAGTTTCCAGAGGACATTGCTGTCAAGGGATACTTGTCCTGAAGGCTGCTAGCATGTGTCGGTACAACCAAGAATACACCTTTCAAGGGTTCTCTCTCAACCATGTGGGATTTTCCTCTACAGTTTACCTGAATAGTGAAAAATCTAAGAGTCAGGATGGAAGGAGTGGAAATTTCCAAGGTGAAGCAACAATGACTCACAGGGCGAAAAGCAAGTGCTTGGCAGAGCCTCATGCAGAGGWATGCAAAAGAGAAGTGCAAAATTCTGTGCAGGAACAATTATCTTTTCTGGTTGCTCCAGGATTAAATYGAATCTGGGAGAAGAATTGAATGTTACAAGCTTGCCACCTCCAGTTTTATTGAATATTTTACAGGGATTATTGAATATTTTGCAATCATCCACTTGACTGACAGATAAAGGACACACTTATTAAACTCCTGGAAACCCMGAGCTGGGTGGAACTGTTTGCTCTTTGGAAGAAAGAAATGGGAATGTAAGTATCCCTTAAGGAAGTGAACAAATCGTCCATCACAAACAGTATGGAGTTAGACTGTGGCGAGTTGMTCAGAAGAATTTTGAACAAAAATGGAAGTAACAGAATGAATAATAAAAATTAAGAAGTGTCTGAGATAATGTCTGATCCAGCCTTCTCATACTAGAAAGTGGAGAATTTGGCCTTTGGGGGGGGGGGAGTGCTTTCCCTCGCATCATTCATTAAGTCACTAATGAGAATGGAAGTATTTTGGAAGCTGTGACCCTTCTAGCTCCTGTTCAGTAGTTTCATTCAAAGGATTGAAATGTTGTGTATACTGTATAGTCATTAGTGGTTTGTCTTCTTGTAATTTCCACATACATCCCCCTGTCTCCAATCTGATTTCTGCACAAATAGAACCTTCTCAAATTGAATTATCCTTTTCATCTCCTCGTTATGGGAATAGCTGAGGTGTTCCTTTAAATATTCATTGAATGCCGACTATAGGGGGAAATATTATAGGGATTGTAAAGATAAATAAGACACAGTCTCTGCCTTACAAGGATATTAGTCTCCTCCATGAGGAGACTTGTAAGTAGATTTGTTTCAATAAATATGGTAAGTGACAGAGGAAAGGCATGTAGTGTCCCAGGAATGACAATCAGAGATTCAGCAGGTGATTAACTCTGCCTGAGTTAGCAACTGCTCATTTAACTCCATGTAAGAGAGAACTTATCCCAGGTGAAAGGTACAACAGCTTAGATGTGCCTGGAGTATGACAGGCTCAGAGCACAGTGCATTCTGCTAAAAGCATGTGGCCTGAGATAAGACTGGATTGGTAGTTGGAATTTACTAAGGAAAGGAGGCAGGTCTCACATTATGGCCAGTTGAGTTCACATTCCAAGGAGGTTCTCCTTTCTGAAAGCTGAAAAGCTCTAGAGCCAGGTGACTTTGCCTCRTGCCRAATCCTGGCCTCACAGGCTCCATGAGTTGTACAGCATCATCTTTCCATTGCAGGAGTTGAACCACAGTTTATCATTCATCGACAGACCATCACTGTCATTGTATGTTGGYGCATCCATTCCTTCCAATACCTTTTCAAAAGGACTTCACTGAAGCGACAAAGCTGACAATTTATGCTAGGCTGCTGCATCTCCAGAAGAAAATAGAATAGTCCTCCATACTTCACAGGTGGTCCTGAATTATAACAGGGCACTTAGAAAGTGCTTCTTACAGTAATCAGGGATAAAGAAAAGATGCTGGGAATGTAAATATGTAGTTGCTAGGTAGCAGAATAAACCAAGTCTTAGAGATTTTTTTTCCTCCTCAGCTCAAAGCTGTAGACTGGAAAAWTTTTAAAACATGGATAATTCTACTGGCTAATGTTTTGTGAGTAATTACTGGCCAAAGCATTTCAAGTGGCTCATTTTGTATAATATTGGAAGCACTTGTGTGGTGCAGGCTAAAGAAACTGAGGCTCAAAGTGTCTCTGACTCTTACAATCTTTCAGTCTCTCCTTTGCAATGATCTCTGAGGCTTGGGAAGAGGAGATGTGTTATGGATGTCCAATTTAGACAGGAGCATTCTACTGTCTTCTATCCTGTGCACCTTAGCCAGTGTGAGTCTCTGTATTTGTCACCATCTAGTGCTCCAAGAAATCTCTGACAAGGGTTGGGACATGCATTTATCTATAGGTGTAATGGTTAATTATCAGAATTTAGTTTAATTCTTTATCTATTTAGTAGAATAATAGTGAAAGGTTCTCCCCTAGGTTAGAGGCCCTGTCTATCCACAGGTTCTAACCCTAGTAATGGTGACACATATGCATTTAACATTGTGGATTGGACCTTAAGTCAATCAAAAAGTAGTTACTCCCGTGACATTCGTGACACTACTGCACAGAGGCATTTCTTGCCGGGCCAGTAATTATTGGAGGTCAGAGAGTTCACAGCTGGCTAATACTGGTAATTATTTTACACTGGTGGAAAGCATAGCACCTTCCAACACCCTAGAATCAATMCAGTAGGAATGAAGCTTCTGCGTCAGAACCAACTTGATGTTTCCATGTTCCTTTAGACTAGTGTATGGTGTCTTCAGTGAGAGGTTCTTAATGTCAAGTTCTGGAGGGTAACAAAAACCATTCACAACGGCCTGTAACGTTTGAGGGTTTGTGAGACCTCACTGGCCGACAAACCAGTCATGGCCTTAAGCTTTTTATTTGTTAGCCTGCGGTATCTAGTAGGGGCAATGTCACCCCGTAATAGTTAGAGAGTAACTGTATTCAAAGTCTTTTGATATTTGAGTGTGTGTGTGTGTGTGTGTGTGTGTGTGTGTGTGTGTGCTACAGCAGTAAGGTTCCATTTGACTTCTTTGAAAGATCTTTAGAGTAAGTTATATGTCCATATTCCCTCCTCTACCCTGCCCTCTCAGATATGCCAGCAATCCCAGCACTGGAAAACTGAGTGTGGAGGATCAAAAAWTCAAGACTAGCCTCACCTATATAGAAAAATTGATACTGGCATGGCATATATGATATCCTTGCTAAACAAAAATCTAGAATAAAACCAATTTAAAAAAAAACAACTTATTCTGAACTTTCAATATATGTAGAACCCATGTGATTTCTCCATATCCACTGGCTCTCTTTATCTCTGCCTAAGTCATCATCATCCTCATCTCTAACCTCAATAAAAGATCATAGTGCATAAATGATACATAACAATAAATAATCTCTACACCCATCCTAATCTTTCTCTACTCCATTTTTCCCATAATAACCCAGGATGTCTTCTTAAGCTAAACATTAGGATAAGGACAAAAGGTAAGATCCTGAAATTGTAAACTAGTCACATCTCGCATGCTGTCACATCTTACTCCCTTTTCTGTGAACTGCAGCTGTCTTCTCTTGCAGGATTTTATCCATGCCATCTCTCTATTTAGACAGTGGTGGGTGAACTAGAGCTCACAGGCCAAATCTAGCCCAAGGTATTGATTAATATAAATAAAGTTTTATGAGAACATATTCATTCCTGTTTTATATTTCTATGAGGGCTTTTATGCTGTGATAGTAGAGTTAATTAGTTGCCATAGAGACCACTTGACCCACAAAGCCTAAAATATATCCTCCCTGACCCATGAGAAAATTCCAGCTCCTAATTGATTATTTTAGCTCTCTACTCATGACTTGTTCCCATGTGTATTTTTTTTATCTTCTTATTTCTTTATCCGACTTGTTCCCTTTTATCAGTGGAACCACTGAGTTATGCTTCCTCATTTTTACCCTGAAGGCTGACTACGGTTTTCAGACACATTTGTCTAAGGTCTATTTTATGATAGTTCCAAGATGGGGGAAGGTGTTTATAGTTTATTGCTCCCTTATCCCCATCATGCAACACAGTGTCTGTAACACAGCAGATACCCAAAACTCTTTCTAACAAGTGGATGGATAGGTAGGTAAGGATTAGGCAGAGAAACATTACGTGTTCAGAAAACTATAAGGAATATTTGGCATAGATAGTACCACATGCAGTTGTACTATTTTCAACATCTTTAAGTGGATACAGGTGGAGAAAGAAATCAAAGGTGGCACCTTTGCCAGTCAGGTATTACCCATACCTTGGCCCCGCAGGTGCTTCTGTCACCAATCCCAGCATTCTAATACTCAAGGCCATTTTACACATTCATTTCCATGATTCCTGACATTCTGGGAGTTGTTACTCAAAGGAGCCTTTGAAACTTAGTCACTGGTAGTCTGGGAATGTATACAATCACCCCTCCAATCCCTTGAACAGTACGAGATCTAAATGAGAAGTCTTTAGAGCACATATGAATGGGCAAATCTCAGTTTGGCTGCTACCTGGCTCTGCCAAGTAGAGGAAGCAAGAGAAATAGCAAAGCAACATTTTTAACAGATTGGTTCTCACCTGTCTGGTTGGCTGCACATGGAGATATAGCTTATCTGAGGGGGTACTGTTGACAATGAGCACCTGTTACACAGATCTGGTCCATGTAGTCATGAAGAGCCAGCTTCCCCACTTGCTCTGAGAGCCACTGGCTTTCTATAATTAGTGTAATTTATATACAAGTTAAAAAGGAAGGCATTTGGACCATGTTGGTTTCCTAGGTACTGAGAATGATTTGAGGATGAGATGAGATATTTAGGTGAGATGGACACTTGCAGGAGATGTGAAGAGGTTCCATTGATTAAGAAGAACATGGTTTAGGAATTGGATTTTACAKAAACAAATGTCAAGGAAGTCAAGTTAGAAAAGGAGAAGAAAGTGGCCACTTTCTTTATCACATCAAAATTTAATAGTAAGGAAAATAGCAGGCACTATACTTTGTGGTTTGGCGGACCAGGAGTTTGGACAGAGTACAAGGGATGTTTGCTTCTATGTCATGATGCTGGGCTGTCCTGAGTGTCCAGAATTGGCTATGACAGATCCCCTTGGGCCATATGTCTAGCACTTCAGTTCTCTCTCAGGTAGCATCTGCTGGGGATGAAATGACCAATGGGTCCAGTGTTTGCATCTCTGATTCCTGGGCTGAAATGATTCAAGTATCCGAAGCAAGTTAATATTGTTCTTTTCCCATGCATCCGATGGGCTCCCTTATAGCATGGAGGGCTCAGAGCCATCAGATGTCTTCTGTCATAGCCAGTTTCCCCCAGAGAGAGTATTTCAGGAACATCTGGAATGCCTATTATCTTTAAAATGAGGTCTATGTCCCAGCATCACTTCTGCTGGCTGTCATCACTGGGAGCAGTCATAGGCCAGCTTAACTTGAAGAGACTTGAAGGGCAGACTCTATTTCTCTACAAGAGACATAGCATACACGCACAGGAGGGGGAAACGATCAATGGCGTTAATTGCCATCTACTGTATAATGCGGCTTCTCTTGTGAGGTTTGAGACGTACTAATCTGTAAGTTTAACAATAAATCATTAGAAGTTGGTTTAATACTATGCCCCATTAGTAACAAGCTGTCCCCTAGAACCTATGGCCAGTCTAGCCATGGGTTCTTGGTCTCAATAACTTGCCGGTTAACACACATAGAATCACAACTGGTCGAAATGCAGGGAATGAGAGATTATGAAATGCTCAGCCCTAAATGGGATATCAGTGGTGCAAACACTCCACCCAGTTTCTAGACTTGGGGATCATTCCAAAAGAATAAGCTGAAAGTTCATGGGAGGCAGAGGCAGTGGACAACTTCAAGAAAGCAGTGTTTTCCAGACACGGCAGGGCAGTTGCACATATGAAGTCACAGAGAGTGGGACAGCATGCACAAGACCAGCACAAGCTCAAGTCAGAAAATTCCCAGCATATTTGGGGGAGGTAGTTATCAAGTCCCATCACTATCAGAAGGAGAGCTATTAGTATTGACAGCTTCCAGGAAAAAGGAGAATTCATTTTCTTTAAGGATACAGCATCCATAGGACAACCTTACTCTAGTGGATGGTCGCTTATCTCAAGAGTGGATCCAGAACAAATTAGACTGGATGAGTTAAAATAAAGAGAGAATGCGAATTTAAGTGTGTATAGGATGAGGTGAGAGGGAGAGGGCAGACATGACTAAGCTCAAAGAATCATATGCCCCCCCCCCAAAAAAGTTACTAAAAATATGTTGTTCTTAAAAGACTCAATGGTAGTCATCTTAGAGACAAACTAACATGCTATTCTAAAAGGAGAAAATTAGTGCATGTGGGAAGGGGTTAGGAAGATGTCTGCTCTGGCTAAAAGTCAGTATGACCAATGTCAATAATTCACAGTTTACCAGTCTCAACTTTGGCTAGTGTTAACTCCACTGTTACCAGTAAATAGTTAGGCGAGGTATATTCAGGTTTTCTGAGTCTAGAAAGTTCCTTGTTCTCTCTTAAATTAGTTCCTTGAGGATAAATATATACTTTCAAAGAGCAGCCCAGTGCTAGTGAGACGGCTTAGTGGGTAAAAGTGCTTGGCACCAAATGTGATGATCTGAGATCTATTCATATGACCCCATGATGGAACAAGAGAACCAACTCACCAAGGTGTCTTCTGAGTTCCATTTGCCTCCTATGGCACACACACACATACACACACACACATATACACACATACATGCACACACATACATACATATACCACACACATGCACACAYACCACATACAAACACACACACACATATACACATACATACCACACACATCACATATATCACACGCAAACACACATACATACACCACACACACATGTGCACACACACCACATAAAAACACACACACACATACACACACACTAAAGAAATATAATTAAAAGTTTTAAAAACAAGAGTCTAAAAACTTTAACTTTTCCTAGAGTTTCCAATGAAATACAAAGTGTGGGAAGTATTGTTTTTTTTTTTTTTTTTTTATGTTTGTGGTCTTTATCCTCCCTGAAGCAAAACTCTCCCTGGTATTTTTTCAGTAATCTCATTCCAGTGGACACACAGTTGGAAACAATTTGGCCTCTTGTGGTACTTGAACTATTAGCTCCTTGGTATTAAGTGGTAGGAGATGAGCACAGGCAAGTGAACAATGGGTCATGTCTTAAAAATATTAAAAAGTATTGAAATGCATTGATTTTTGCAAGGAGCTAAGGTAGATGTTAAAAATGGAGAGAAAGCCTTGCCATCAGTTTTGTAAAGGTCATCCTGGTGACTGTGAGGCAAATGTGCTGGAGGTAGAGTGGATGAAACTATGTAAGACAGGTCTTGATTTTCCACAGAAACAAGGCTTCTAGGAAAGTGCACGAAATATTGATGCACACCAGGAATTTTGTTACACATACACAGAGTCTCACACATATACATACA